>APFE031144886.1:0-18427 GCA_000404065.3 Pinus taeda
CCTCTTTTGATTTGCAATTAATCGAATTCAGATCAATCATTCATACACAGATAACAAATGTTATATTAATCCCTGTTAAATTGGACATCTCGCAATTTCTTTCATTACATGTTCCCTTTGGTCGATTTTCCAACAATCAAGTCCACATATATAAACATTTAACCAGAGTTAAATATAACTTCCACAACCAATCACCAAATGTATATATATAATTTGAAATCAAAACAAGATTACTTACAAACTTTGTTTGGCCTAATATTCCAGATTGATGGCCCTTACAATTTCTGAAGGCTTACAGCCTTGGTTGTTTCAAACCAGCTCTCTACTTCTCTCCTATTCTCAATGTATTTTTCTCTCAAAACCCCTTCCTACTTATACAATTTTAAAAATAATTTAATTAAATGCTCAATCCCTAAAAATCCTCAACAAACCCCTAAATCTCTCAACATCCCTAAAGGATAGGTTTTTATCCCTAAAATCCTTTAATTTATTAAATTCCCTCATATCCTTTTATTAATAAAAGGATATTTACATAAATCCTCAACTTCTGCTATTTAATTCAAATTAATTAATAAAATATTAAAAATCATCACCCCCATATTTACAAATTAACATTATCACACCCCATATTTACAGATGGAGAAAAAGGTCTTGATGCTCCTGCATCAATCGTGTTAAAAAAAAATAATAATTTACGGAGTCGTTTACCGAGGCGGAGGAATTGCCTCAATGGCCAAAAGCGGCCGGGGAATTTTTTTAAAAAAAATCTTATAGAAACACGTCTAAAACACCTATAATTTTGAAATTTAACAATTGTAACTTGGATTTACAAAACTCCTTGCCAGATTTTCTCTAAATATGACTGGAATTTCCATAACTTTCCCAGCAATTCCTCCGGCTAATTAGACTACGGCATAATTTACTCTTGGAGCATTATTACAATCGGCCGAACATGTTTTTTGGAATTGGAGCTTTATCACAACGGGCTAAACATGTTTATTGGAATTGGAGCCTTATAGCAATGGGTCAAAGATGTTTATTTGAATTGGAGCCTTATCCCAACAGGCAAACATGTTTAATGGAATTAAACCTGGGTGAATGGGAAAACAAAAAAAAACTAATAAGGGAAAAAACTCAATAAATATAATAGGAAATTTGAATTAATATAAAAGAAAAATAAAGAAAAAGAAAAATCTGGATAAATGTCATCACCTCCTCTTCTAGCCTTATCACAATGGGCCAAACATCTCTCTTGGAATTGAATCTCGGTAGGTGAGAAAACAAACCCTAGTCACAATGAAACAAAGATGTCCATTGAAATTTGAAATTGACCCTCGGTGGATGGGAGAACAAACCATGGTCTTAATCAAAGGAGGCAAGCAAATTCTAAGACTTTTGAATTGAACCTTTCAATCCAATGAATTGATTGTGGGTTTGTGTCTAATGAATTGATTGCCCGAGAAAGGCCCACCTTCTGGTCCAATGATTTGTTTATGGGAGAATGGGCCCACCTAATGATTTGACTACTAAAGCCTTCTAATTTAAATTTACTAAATTATAAATAGATAAATATAAACAATAAAAATATAACAGTTAAATAATTTTTAAATTCAAATTCAAATTCATATCATTTTTATCTGCTATCTTTAAATACTTTAAATGTAAAAATAATAATATTAGCGATTGAACTTTGTTAATATTATTTTTATAAATTTCAGTCATTTCATATGAAGAAATATAAATCTATAATTTATTAAGGTAGTGGATAGAGATTATTATAAATAATATTCACATATGAATATAAGTATGTAGTAGACCACATTGTTTGTTTGTCGGATATGAGACTTACCTTATTAAGATGATTTGATTGTTAATGTTTATTGAGGTATATATATACTTACTCCTATAGATTTGAATCTATGACCACAAAGAAACAAATACATGCTCTTTACTATTAGGCCCACTTATAATTCTTTCTTAAAGCATGTTAAACATCTTCCTAATATATCTTTAAATAAAATATTCCCTATTACATCATTCCGATAAATATAGCGGTTATTTTTATTAAATTCCCATAGTACTTATAAATCCACACTACTTCATATATAAACTCCTATACCTTTAATATATTGATTTTAATTTTCATAATTTAAAAGTCCTTTTATAAATAAATATAATAAAATATTGGTTAACCATTTAAAAATCTCCTTTAATATAATCAATCAAAGTCAATATGCATATCATTTATAATTTATTATCATTCAAAATTAATTATAAGTTCATGATAAATAAAATTTTATCTTATTACATATATTATTTTCATATTTAATCATATAATAATCATAAGAATATAAATAATACTAAATTTTATCATAAATTTCTATTTTACATTTCTAAATCTTAACCATTTAAGTGTATGTAACATCTCTTAGGTTACCTTATGATATTCCTCTATAAATGCTCTTAAATTATTTTTTTGAAATATTAATGCCTTCTTGTGTGTTTTCTTTTAGTAAAGTTAGATCTAACATGTATCTCTAGTTTTAGTAAACTTAGATCTGACATGTATCTCTAGTCATGCCTCATACACTACACAAGGGTTTGATTTGAATATCCAAACCACATTATTCATACTGTCATTAAATTTGGGGTGAGATAACCTCGAATGCTTGACTCAAGATTACTCAATTCAACTATGATACCTATGTTTTATGATTTCATAACTTATCTTTCAAGACATTGAATTTTACTTGCTATGGTTAGACAAGATTATTACTATTCCAAAGAGGGAGCCTAGGGATGCTTCATTGTAGGCTAAGGAGAGGAGGTAATTTATCCTCTAGACAAACCCCTCTCTCACATTCCTTACACTCAACACGATAATGAACATAGCTACTCGACTTTTCTTGCTCATCTCCTTCCATGGTTATAATTCGTGTTGGCTACATATAGCTTCTTTCTAGTAGTCACTAGTTTTTCTTATCATTGTTAAAAGTCTGCTACAAGTCATGGTTGTAATATTTGGGAGAGGGTTAAGACCCTAGGAACCCCATTATCTGTAAAATTATTTGAACAATTTCCTCTCATGTTTTAATGGAAAGAAATTGATATTTAATATCTCTCTGGGTATTTTATTTATTGGCTTTTTTCCTTTTGAAAATTCTTTGCTATGATAGGTTATGGGTATTAACCCATAACCCTGTGGTTTAGCAATTTTTACTGTAAAATCTATGCATGGTGCTCTAAATATATGAAGTTTCTGATGTGGTGTGTATAACTCGATTGACATTAATACTCTTGAATTTGGGGTTTTCTCTTCGCGAGTTTTGGTATTTTTCTACTGTGGATAATTTGTGGGTTGGTCTTTAGACAACCTTGATCCTAATTTATTTTTCGTATCACATTGTTTCCATTCTCCATCATAGCTTGAGTCTCAGTCAAACATTTTAGGTAATTTTACTTTTGTTTGGTTTTGAGAGTTTAGTTGCACTTTGTTTTCCCTCGCTACCATTTCTCACTATCAGTCGATAAAACATGGCCTAGAGTAGTCCACTCTTATAAGGGATCTCTTTCCTTGGGTTTGTGCCTTGCATAATTTACCGAGCATGCTCAGACACTCTTCAGGGTCTCAATTTCCTATAGGTGATATTGTAATTCCATTTTTTTCTTGTTTATGACCAGTCCCTTACCTTTCTTATTTAGGTCATATATATAAGTCAATTTTATGTTATGGCTTCCTTCCCTACTACCCCACCTTGCATTGGGTTTAATGGTCTCATATCTAGGCACAATACTCTTTTTATTTGAGGTAGGTAGTGGTACCTCCCTTATTTTTGCTTATTGTATCAGAAGGAATACGATATAGAAGAAGGAAAGAGCCCATATAGGATTGAACCAAAATGGGGCCTCGAGATTTTTGAACCCATGTGGTTCCTTTGATGCCGAAGGTTTCCACTAGGATAAATATTAGTTTAAAAATAGTCCCTAGAGGCTTAATGAGAACATTGTAAAATCATCCTCATATCTTCCCCCTTGGCATCAAACTCTAACCTAATGATAATCTTTTTGGATAGTAGGGAAGGGAATACTTGGAGGGTTACAACCTTCACATCAATCCCCCTCCTTCTTTTCTGGGCATTCCCTTGGGTATAAGAGGTAAATCCTCTTCCCAATGATGTATACTCTGTTTTGACCTTTTCCTTTTATTGATTTGATTGTGTTACTCTAATAGTTAATAGTTTGATTATTCTACAATTATTAAAGGACTTTTCAACACAATAGTGTGTGTTAACCTTGTCATGAAGTTTCAAAGGAATATTAATCCTTTCTCGTAATGATAAATTTTTTGATAGCCAAAATGAAAGTTATATTCAATTTTCATCCAAATAAAAAATAACATTCATAGCATTATATTCCATCTATAATGGCAATATTTCTAGCAATCAACTTGCAAGATATTCATTTTTCATCTTGAAAAATAATAGTTGTTACAACAATATATTTAAACTATATTATATGAAGTATTGGTGATAACGAAATAACAATTCCTAATGACCTAGTACATGATCCCAAATATTTTACACGAACATCAATGCTACATATTAACTTCTATTGTTAAAACGTGTGCATTAGATATTAGATGAACTTGTAATCGGATGGGAGATACAGATTGATAAGGGATGTTACACATGTTCATAATTGATCAATAAGCTAAACCTCTTTACAAAGGCACCCTCAAACAAGGGTTGTGATTTTGTAGTAGTGACTCGCTCAAGCTTGACTATTTTCACTCCACAAATTTCTCTCGTTCACAATTAGATGGTGGAATCTCTTAATACAGTCTCAGCCAAGCACATCTTCCTATACTCCCTCAACTTGAGACTTCTTCTATGTTTTACCTTACTTTATTATGCACTCAACTTAACCCCTCCCGAACTCATAACATGTAGAAAAGCCTCTCACTATTAGTTACTTAATTCCTAGGTCTTGTTATACCATCAAGACATATCCATTATGTGCTAAGTGGCCCTTAAAATATGTTGTTTGTCCCCCATTCAAATATCATTTTTCTTAAGAATTGGAATTCTTAGGCTTGCCATTTGTCTTTCAAAATTTATCATCAATAAAGTGAAATTCCTTCTATAAAATAACAATCCATACTTATTAACAACTCTCATAAATATTATCTGTTTATTCATTATTATTGAAATAAAAACATTTGCAATATTTATTACAATGTCCGCCCATTTAGGTTCCTAAATTCAAATAATAGTTTATAACAATTTAGAAAAAAGAGTTTTAGGGCATTACAATGTAATTTTAGTGAATTTCAATATTTTTTAAAAGCATAAGAAATCACATGAAATCAAAATCCTAAAACTTAAACCATGTTAAGGATTACTAATTGGAAAGATCTTGTTTGCAAGTTTTTATGGTGGTCAAAATTTGAAGAAATAACTTCTCGAGTTTTATTCACACTTAACATTTTTAATCAACTTTTTGAATATAAACCAAGAACCGTCATCAAGATGAAAGGTCTTCTTAAAATATCATCATACATTTATGCTTAAGATTACTATTATTTAATGAGAATATTTTGTTTAATCAAACTTTATAAATTTAAACTAATAAATTAGAATTTTTATAGAGATCATTTTCATAATGTAATTGAAAATGAATGTTTTTAATTTCATTTGATTTATATGTCCTAATAAATTATGTGTTATGAGTTAGATTTTATTGCAAAAAAATGCAAGTTAATATAATTTTAATTGAGACCAATCACTTCAAGAGAAATTCAGTTTTATCTTTGTATTCATCTTCACATATTTATATAAGGTGTTGTAGGTAATATTGAATAAGACTCATGGAAATTTGTTCTTATTAAATTAATTATTTTCTTTTATTTTTTAAACTAATAATAATAGTCAGTTTTATCTTTGCATTCATATTCACATATTTATATAGGGTGTTGTAGGTATATTGAATAAGACTCATGGAAATTTGTTCTTATTAAATTAATTCTTTTATTCTCTTTTTTAAACAAATAATAATAGCCAAGTAATTTTGATCTTTTAATTTTGGGTATATATATGTTTTTTAATAGCAATACAATTTTTTGTTATTTTCATTTTACATATTGTTTACATCAAATTTATAATTTTAATTATCATAATTCAATTTATAAGTTTAATTATGATAATCTTTCAATATTATTAAAATTGTGTAGAACATTCTCTCCACAATTTAGTACATCTTCACTTCAAGGTATTTTAATTTTGAATAATTTTATAAATGTTTAAATAAATGCTATGAAATTCCTTATTTTTCATTTTAATTATTTGTATTTATACATTATTTATCTAAGCATAACATTATTATCAATGTAAAAATTCTAACTTAAATTATTTTATATATATATTTAAAAAGTGATCTCTTTGATTTTAAAAATCAATATAAATTATTTTAAATCAGGTCCATTTATTATAAATCACTTTTAAATTTAATTCATTTTCTTCTATTTTTTATAGATGTATTATGGTCTCAAACTACACATTCATGCAAAATCATTGAGATAACTAGGTAAAACTTCATTTTTTCCAAAACCAAAATTTGAAAAATTTATATTGTTTTATTAATTCTTTATTTAATAATATAATATCAACTAGCTTTTGATTAATTTTATTTTAATCACTATTACCTTTATTTTATTTTATTTATAAACATTCTAACACTAATACACAAATAACTATAAAAACCATTATTACTTCTATATAGAATAAGGATGAGAATTAATCATGCTAGTGTCAGGCCTACACAACTTGCTTGTTCCATAAAGTCCTATAAATTCTCACTATCAATATCAAAATAATAGACAACATAGACCACCTTTCTTAACACTATTTTACAATAATTTATCTTTTATTTTGAAATGCTATTTTACTACTAAGTTTATATATTGAAATAAGCTTAACTACTAAAAGTAAAAAAACATAAGCCAAAAGGCTGTAAACAAATCAAGTATTTTATGAAGTGAGTGAGGTCTAATCTTGGGCATTTGTACCTACTATGGTTGGAGGTTTCAAACCACATTGTAGATGGCTTTCTATGTGAGCTAGCTGAGCATCGAGACCGACACAACAAGAGAAATGGTGGCATTGAACCTGCTAAATTTTATTAAAAAAAGGATGATGTTTTTGTAGTCCTCATGATATTCCTTCAAGACCCTACCCAGAAGTGTCTTCATTTTCCAGTGGAGGATATGAGAGTTAAGATATTGGATCTTTCTTCCCCTGGTATCCCTAGGATCTGGAACCCAATTGGCTACTTCTTCCTGGATTTCCAAATCAGAGTAAGCTTGGAGGTGTTTAGTGGTCAAGGCTTCTAGTTGATATACTTCCTCTTGGATTTTCAGAGGGGTTGTGGAATGGAAAATAGATACAACATTTTGTGCTTGGGATTGAGGTTGTAGTCGACCTTGAGGGCCTTTGCCACCAGACCCCCAACAATAATGCATCCTATGGAAAGGCATGGTGTGCTAGTTCACAACAACCCAGAGTGATGATGACCACTAGAAAACAAAGAAACCAATAATACGATAATACAAAATATGAATTAACAAGGTTTCCTAGTAAATACTTAGCTTCCAAGTAGGTCTAGAGTGGATTCAAGTGAGATGAGACAAAAAATTAATAAAGATGGAGAGACTTTGAGTACAATTCGACAGCCACAAGAAACAAAAAATGCCAACACCAGTGCACACAACCAAGGGACTATAACGAATATGAACCAACATCCACTATATAAAAGCTGTCAAACTAAAAGTGTTGAAGGTTTGTATAGGTTGGACTTAGAAAAAATTATCGAGTAATGGTCATTCTACGAAGCTTGTAAATGCTTTATGTTGAGGAATCACCTTTGTTAGTCATTACCCTCCCCTACTTGAGTTTCCATCGTAGTAGCCACCAACATTATATGGGTTACCTCCTCATCCACCATTTTCCTACTCCTCTCATGGATATTTGGCACTAGATGCATGCATTGAGGGCCAACGTCCTGAAAGGCAGGACCACCATGTAATATGAAACTCTCATAACCATGGCCATAGGATAGACCTTTCCCCTAAACTAAAGTCGAATCACCAAAATAACTACATATTGTGGGGCCATGACAGTTAGAATTAACCTCCACAAAGCATGTGTTGGGGGGGAAATATCCCACCAGCGATGGGGGAATGTCATAGGCACAATAGAAGAATATGGAGTCGAGGTAACCCAACTAGGAGGTCGTTGATAGAGAACAAGTTTCCATATTATTATGAAGGGAATGAATACAAGTTAACATGTATGGTTGCATGAGCTGGGACAACCACACCCTCCCCCAATATTTTATAATGCTCTTGACCGGTAGATAACATCAAAATGCAAGAAAATACCAGATAAATAATGCCATAAATGAGATAAGATGAAGATATTTATTATGAGTAGAAGAATATAACATTCACTTGTCTCTTTGAGGGGGAAACTTCTAGAAAAGCAGAACTTAAATACAAAATAATTGACAAGACTTCCCTTGTTATCTTTGACTATATAGTTTCATGAGATCCAAAACCATAACTACTCATGGTCACTTGAATAATGTGAGTTGACCACTTTGTTTATTATATATGACCCGTTTATTCATCATCCTTAACTAAACTATCTAATTTTGGTCTGTTTTTTATAATGCGGTTCAATGACTTATTATCATCACTAATGTGGTTAACTGCTTATGAGCTTTATTTAGGAAACTAATGAATCATGAATCTTACAGGGACCTTTGGGCCTATTACATTAATAAATGGGTTAGGGTCACACCCTAACATGCCCTCCCCCTTTAGAAGTAACCTTGTACTCAAGGTTGGAGCTACGGAAATTGTTGGAGAATAGTTGTCGGTAACTATGTCACATATTTTGGTAAGGTGTGTTTCCACTAAATAAGGAGTTCCTTGATAGTGCAACTGAATATGAATTTCCTATGAATCCAGTGCCAGTTCTGGTCAAATCCCGAGAGAACCTTCCTCATCCAATTAAGGAAGTATGGTTTAAACCTTGCAATTTTGTCCCGCTACTTTCTTGAGGTAAGAGAGATGGAAGATTGGGTGGACTTGTGAAGTGGCTATCTAGGCCGATTTGTAGGTGATTGAGCCAATACGTTGAATCACCATATAAGGCCCATCAAATTTTTGAGTTAATTTTTGGAAGCCCTCTCCTTTAAGAGATGTCTACTTATAAGGTTGGAGTCAAAGAAACACTTGGTCACCCACTTTAAAATACCTTTCAGAGTAATGTTGGTCAACATGTTACTTCATTCAGTTTTGAGCTTTATGGATATTCAAAAGAGTGAGAGTGGTGGTGCAATGGCTAATCCACTACTCTACAACTTGGAATATTTTGGAAGATAATAAGTTGGTGAAGGTGGGAGTTGGTCATACACCACCTCATATAGTGTCATCTTGGTTTCTTCATGATAATTAGTATTATACCACCATTTTTCTAAAGGTAACCATTGTGCCCATTGATGTTGTTTTTCCGAAGAAAAGAACCTCAGGTACATCTCCAAACATTTGTTTGACCATATGTTTGGGGGTGAGGGTGATTTTTGTACTCATTTGGAGCTACGTGCCATGTAGCTTGAATAGATCTTGCCAAAATTTGCTAGTGAAGGTGGGATATCAATCAGACACAATAGTAGGCATGCCACACAGTTTTAAAATTTGATTGATGAATACTTGATCCATTAATGTCAGAGTGAATGGGTGCGGCAGGGCACAAAAATGGGTGTATTCGGAGAGACAATCAACTGCCACCATGATAACTTACTTTTTTCTTGATTTAGGGAGACATCCATCAATATAAAAGTAGGCAGCGACAAGGGTTTTAGGGTTCCTAGTGTCTTAAATTTTCCCCTTTATTGCATTGGAAGACATCACATTCAACTATAAATGTAAGAATGTCCTATTTCATCCCGGCCCAACATAAGAAATGGCATGCATGAGAATAACCTTTTTAAAATATGGAATAGTCTACAATAGGTGAGGAGTGTAGCTCCACTAAAATGTTGGGTTTAAGTGTGGAGTGAGGGGATAAAATCACATGATCCTTATATCAAATAATATCTTCCTCCTATGTATGACTGACAGGGGTTTAGGATTCCCTTGTAACCTTTTGATTATTTGGGAAAGAGATGGATAAGTAAACCATTCATGGAATGCCTCCTCAATCTAATATTTTTAGGTTCCTATAATAATAGTGTATTCCCCTTATTGTTATTGTTAAGTATCCCCCATATTTTTATTGTTGTGCCCCATAGAAGCCCATTATTGTTATTGTTGTGCCCTTACATTATTATTGTTATGTAGGCTTTGATTATATTGTGACCCCTTAGATTCTATATATATAAAGGAGGCTTCTTCATTTGTATCATCCTAGAATTGTTCCTTTAATTAATATAAAGGAGATTTCCCTCTCTAAGAGGATAATTTTCAAGTCGTTGATCTATCATTTCTTCTATCTTGTGAGTTGGTTTCATAATAATTGGTATCAGAGCTTTGGATTCTAGGGTTTTGCTTCTTCAAAGAGGACATCTTGGAATTTTCGTTATCATTTTTTTTCTATGAGGCTTTAGAAGCTGAAATTTAAACCACGTGGATCAGAAATATTGTTCAACTTCGTGTATGAAATTTAGATCTTGATTCAATATACTTTCGGAGATATGATCCAAGGAAGTTTGGGTTTTTGCAGGCTCTAGAATTTAATCTCAAACAAGAGACCTAGGGAAAATCATCATAACTTTCTCTCCAAGCATTGGATTTGAATTTCGTAAAATGTGGTTGAAAGTAAATGGAATGTAGTTTTGTTTTATCTTTTTTCGCTGAAGCAAGAGACTTCCCTTCTATTTCAATATCCAAAAAAATATAGTTACAACATTTACAAAAAGCAATTATGCTTTAATGACCCAGGAAATCCATTCATTCTGATTTGAAATGATCTTCCCCTCAGCAAGGGAAAAGTTAACCTTACAAAATTAATTCCTAGGATGGATAAAAGGAAGTTAGACTGAAAAGAATACACCGAAAACTCCTATTACAAGTTTTCGTAAGGTGTGAAAGTACTATAGGCCCCACCAAGTTGCACCCCCAAATCCAACCACTGACTCCCATAGCAAAATCAGACGGCACAGAACACTATCACAACCCTTATCTGCACGAAGGATAGGGTGCAATGGGAGGTGGTATTTCTGACCATCCCTTGCCACGTGTCAGGAGCCCATTGGAATCGCTCCCACAATTCCTATACCACTTTCCACTTCGAAGCCCAATGAGCAACCGGAAACCACTGTGTGTCTGGTATTCCCCCCCGTAAGCGAAATGAAAGAAAATGTCTGCCTTCCAAAAGAACCAACCATTATGCTCTCGTACAAACACCTCGGAACAAGTTTCTGAGACTTTCACAGACTGAGAAAAGGACTCAGTGCTACAAATCGAAGAAGTAAGGAGATAGGGAAACTCACTCGCCAATGAAGAGTGACTGGTTTGAGCATGCCCTTCATCCAGGAACCAACTGAAGTACCGCAAATGAACGTGCATAGAAACCTTCATTCTGAACTATTTACTCTTTCCCAGTAATTGAAAATCTCTATGTCCACTGCCGCTTGTTCATTGCAAAGAGCTTTGAAACTGCTCTGAGGTATCTCCTGCCACATCAGCTCAGTTCTGTACTTTGAATTTTTCACACCTTGATTGGCCAGAGTATCCGCGAGCTTATTGGCTTTTCTTCAAACATGATTAAAACTTACAGTTCGAAGACTCAGAAAATGATTTTGAATTCTCTGATACACCTGAATTAGTCTCTAGTGTTTCGAGACCTTCTCTGGCACTGTTCCATAATTGATTCTCTTGACCGCATTGATATCGATCTCTGAATCTGCTTCAACACTGACATTGGAACAATATGTCAGTTTCAGAAGCTCTAAATAATGTTCCAAAGCCATTAATTCAGCCATATTGTTGGTGGTTATCCCTAAATGGAAATGGAAAACAAATATGATGTTTCCATATTCATCTCTTAAAACACCTCCATAACTTGTTGTTCTAGAGTTGCCTTTTGAAGCACCATCAATATTACATTTTAGGTAACCTTTTAGTGGAGGATGCCAGAAATTCTTCTCGGTATCCATATCTTTTGCCTTTCTGAACTGATCTTGGGGAATGAGCTCATGTAAACCGAGTTGTATGAGAGTTTTCAACTCATAATTAGTAGGAGGATTCTTGAGAAGATTGTGGATAGTGGTGCTAACTGTCTCCTTAATTTGCTTCAGGATCAAGCCCAACAGATGAAGAGGGGTAGTTTGTTCACCCTTGAAAATTCTTTTATTCCTTTCTTTCCAGACATTCTAGATAATGAAGCTTGGCGTGAAGGTCCAGGTTAAATTAAGGAGCTCATTTTCTGAGAAGTTCCTTCTCCACTTGTTTAGGGTGTTAATAACGTTGTCTTTATCTTTGTCTGTCTGTTGGAAAATTGTGGCAAAGGAATCCCACAACCAGGTGGTGAATGTGCATTTGTTGAGAATGCGTTCCATTGTTTCCTCTTGGGCTTCATATAGCTGACATCTAGAGGGCCCAATAATTCCCCCTTTTCTAATATTGTCCCAAGTTAAGATTTTCTTGTGATGGACTAACGACATGAATAGCTTGACCTTCATCCATCCTTGCTGGCTCCAAAGTTGTTGCCAGGAATTGTTTGGAATGCAGGAATCAAGATTCAAGATTATCCTCTTTGCTTCCCTAAGATTAAAGGTGCCTTCTTTATTGAGGCCCCATCTTAACTGATCCTATCCCTCTGATACCAAGATTTTCCTTTGTTTTAAAATGCCCATTAGTGCCTCTGTTTTTGTTTTTATAGGACTCTCATCTTTGCAGTCTATGATTCTCCATTTTATCCATTTACCAGTGTCATGAGGAAGAGTCCAGAAATCTTTAACTTTGGTTAATCCTTGGGAGTCAGTTTCTTGCTTGAGGCACATGAAATCCTCTTTTAATAAGATTGGTTCTTGTTGCCATTTATCTTCCCAGAAGAGAGCTAGACCTCCTTCTCTCATCTCCCAAAAATTGTTGTCTTGAACTAGGCTTCTGTTATCCCAGGCTTTATTCCGGATGTAGGATCCTTTTATGTTCCCCGACATTCTTATAAGATCTTTTTTTTTCCAGGAGCTTGCATATTTTTCTTTCCAAGTCATGGCCCATTTAGCTTCAGGTTCCTTAACCCATCTCCACCAGAGCTTGCTCCCAAAACTTTACTTAGAATCTCCGGATCATTTAAGCCTGGGCTCCCATGACTCTTGGGTTTGCAGATTTCTTCCCAAGAAACCAGAGCCCATTTCTTCCTGGTTTCCTCTTTTCCCCAAAGGAAATCTCTCTGAATATTGTTGAATTGCTGCAACACTCCTTTGGGGGCTGGGAGGGCTGATAAAAAGAACACAGGGATAGATTGTAGAACGACCTTGACCAGATCAACCTACCAGCAAGGTTCAATGATCTAATAGTCCATTTTTTAACTTTGTCTTGCATCTTGTTGAGCACCGGTTCCCAAATACTTTTGTGTAGCGACCTAGCTGTGAGCGGAATTCCCAAATATTTTGAAGGAAGGGAATCCCTCTGGAAGCCCAGAATTCTAGAGATATTTCTCTGAATGGCAATGTTAGTATTAAAGAAAAATATTTTAGATTTGGAGGGATTGACTTCCATACCTGACGCCAAGGCAAAGTTAAATAGAATTTTTTTGTAAGCCAAGGCTTCTTTGACTGTAGGAATACCTTGCAGCATAGTGTCGTCCAAAAATTGTTGGTGTTCACTGATTGACCATTCTTCGTTAACTGAAGGCCCTTAATTATTCCCACAACCTTGGCTCGTTTAATGGACTTGCCCAAACCTTCCATCATGATGATGAAGAGAAAGGGAGAGAGAGGTTCTCCCGGCCTTAGACCTCCAGAAGGAGTGAAGATACCTGAGGGTGAACCATTCACTAAAATTGAAAATCTGGAGGAAGTAACCACAACCATAACCCATCTGATCCAGTTGTGATCGAACCCAAACGCAGAAATGACCTTCTTGACATAGATCCAGTTCACCTTGTCATATGCTTTTGCAATGTCTAATTGCATGATCATACCAGCCTATTTCTTACTGGTAAGCGTATGAACTACTTCATGAGCTTGAATAATGTTGTTTAGGATCTGTATACCTTCCACATAACCTTATTGTTCCCTTGAAATTAAAGAAGGGAATACCAATTTGAGTCTACTGGCCAGCGCCTTGGATATAATTTTATAAACCACATTGCATAAAGAAATGGGTCTAAACTTATCAGCAGTCAGGGCTGAATCTTGTTTGGGAATCAGGGAGATGAAGGAGGTATTGAGGGCTTTCAGAATAGTCCTATTTCTTTTGGAATGCTCTACCAAATTCACGATATCTCGTTTGACAATGTTCCAGCATGCCTTAAAAAAGTCTACATTGAAGCCATTTGGTCCAAGAGCATTGTTGTTCTGCATGTCTTTAATAACTTCACTTACCTCATCTTCAGAAACTGGTTTATTCAGGTTAAAATTGTCCTCTCTAGACACCATCTTAGGGATATTTTTTGTAATTTCCTTGATATATTGCTCTTTGTTTAGATTATTTTCCTCAGTGATGCCTCTGAAATGCTGCACCAACACTATTTCGATACCTTTATGAGAGGTCTGAAGTTCTCCATTTTCATTCAGTATCAAAGAGATTCTATTGTGAGCTCTATTGGCTATGGTGGATCTATGGAAAAATATGGTGTTATGTTCACCTTCTTTGAGCCACTAAACTCGATACTTTTGTTTCCAAAATATTTCCTCTTGTTTACATAATGTTTCCCATTCATGATGGTATTTATTAGTTTGTTCACTTTTGACTTTATCAAAACCATCTGTGATCAGTGCTTGATAGAGTTCTTGGAGTTTGATTTCCACTGATTTTTAATCCACAAAAATGTTGCCAAACTCCTTCTTGTTCCATTCTTTGAGCTTGAGTTTTATGTGCTTGAGTCTTTTATGAAGGAGGAACATTATAGTGCCATGTGTATGCAAATCTTTGGACCACCATTTTTCTATATTGCTGATGAAATTTGGATGGGAGAGCCACATATTCTCGATTATGAAGGGTCTATTCCTGGGGGAATCAATCCCCTTGATTTCTAATTGAATCGGTCAATGCTCCGAGCCACCAAAGGGGAGAACACTAGCAGTAATTTCTTTGTTTGTGAGCATAAGCTCCTATAATAACAAAAATTTGTCTAATATGGAGGTGACCTATGCCTCCCCTCCTTTTTTATTATTCCAAGTGAAACGACCATTATGTGTTTCAGAGTCAACTAGTTTCATCTCCTCTGTGGAATGCTATTGAATCTTTACTTAGCAGTCTGTTACCACCTTTTTTTTTCGAAAGAGATTTAATCATGTTAAAATCTCCTCCCATGATCCAAGGAATTTCGTCATGCCTACTTCTAAGATCAACCAAGGATTAAAGAAACCTGAGTTTTTCATCTATTCTTTGAGGCCCATAAATGTTAGTGACCAAGAAGGTAACTGATACCCCAACTGGTTGAAAATTTATTGAAAGGTAATTTCTATATGCCTCCACATCTATTATGCTAACTTTTAATGGGTTCCATAGAGTTAGGATACCTCCCACTATGTTCTCTATTTCAACTTCTAAAAACTCAAATATGTCAAGCCATTTGTTCTCGATTTGTTTTAATTTATGAATAGAGCATTTTGTTTCTTGAATGAAGATAATGTCTGGTATTGCTAGTTTCATTCTGTTACTTAGCATTCTTTGCTTTCTTTTACTACCTAAACCTTTGATGTTCCAAGATATGAACTTCATAATTAAAGATTTGTAAAGGAGTAACTTGTTAAGTCTTTCATCTTACTCGAACCTATCATTAGCTTTCCACACTCCATCAGGAGCTCATTTTTCTTTTTTCTGCCCCTCTTCTTTCCTAGATTTCTAGTCACTAATCCTGGAGTTGCTTTCATAGTTTTCACACCTCGGTGCTCTTGCTTGTGAATGTTTTTGCCTTTGTCCATTCCTTTTTCCTGAGCTTTCCATAAAAACAACTGTTGTATTCTGTTGCATTCTTCTTGAGGCAGAGAATCTATTCCTTCCTTGGTTCCTTGCATCAAGAATCCTTCTAGATCCAGGTTCTCCTTATCCAGTATTTCCGGTAGTTCCTAATCCTCCAGGTTCTCCTTATCCAGTATTTCCATTTCTGTTTCAATCGTCATTGGATCTTTTGGATAACCAGTATCTTGAGAATGTTTGTTGTCCTCTTCCTTTTCTTCTTCATTAGGACCTGTCATCTTAGATTGGTTTTCTCTCATGATTTCTTCATTCTCTTCCAGCACTTGAAACTTGCTCTGAATTTTGTTCTACGCCTTGTTGTGTTGTTGCTTTGGCCCCTTTTTTCCCACTTTCCCTTTAATTGTCACTTTTTGAAAGCTATCAATCTCCTTCAAGGTATCAGGTTTTCTTTTATTCTCTGTTTTACCAAGAGGGCATTCTCTGAACAAATGTCCATGCTCATGGCATCTACGACATCTAAATGGGATATGCTCATAGTCCACTGCCTACACCCATTCTTCATGAAAAACTTCCAAGATTAATTCCTCTAGAAGAGCACTTGATAGATCCATTTCCACACATATTCTAGAAAAGGAGGTATATTTACCCCTTCTTGTGGCTTCAGAAGTTTTGATGAAACATCCTAATTTGTTGCCAATGGAAGTTAGCAATTTTGCTTGTGAATAATCCAAAGGTAGAGAATAGAGCCTTACCCAAACAAGGACAGAAGTGAAGGTTTCCCACTCAGGAACAAAGTTCATCTTCCAAGGCCTCATATAAAGACCGGTTGCTGCATAAAAGTAGGGTCCTCCTTCAAATATTATGTCTTTGTCTTCGATGTTTGAGAACACTAGTGTGAAGAATCCTTTTGACCCAAGATGTAGGTCAATGCTTCCTTTCAGTTTCCAGTGATACTTGATCCACCTCTGCAAAGATTTTTCAGTGGGCCAGAGTCCCATGAATTTACAGATAATGGCATAGGTTCCCATGTGTTCCCTGTGTGCCTGTAGAGTAGGACCATTTAATATTATTCGAGAAGTGATTTCTGCTTTAGGTTTGTAGGGTCCCTTTTGTTTTTTGTCTCTTGCACCCTGACTTTTGTCTTCTTCCTCCGTGTCCTTTGTGCTACTATTTTCCTTGGTCTTGTTCCCTTTTGTTTCCTTTTCCTTATCTTTGTTCCTGCCATCCATAAAACTTTTGCTGCTGATTGTCAGTGTTTTGCCTCTACCATCTACTGCTTCTTTGTAGGAGGGAGTCGAGCTCCCTCCTCTTTCGCCCTCCATTAGAAAGGAATACCTGCACCATTCTGAAACCCTATTCTATCACTCCAACTAGGCAAGCTTCATTCACATACCAAAAGGTGAGTGGGCTTGGCCCAGGCAAGTATCCCCACGACTAGTCAACGCCCTCGCTCAGGCTTGAGCACAAGATCTCACCGTCTTTACAAGTCTTACTTTACCAACCAGCCACCTCCACTAACCTTTTTTAGTTTTGTTTTATCATTTTCAGGGCCGAAGGTTGAAAAAGGGACACGCGGAACTCAATACAATTTCACTCTATTGAACTAGTTGATAATCAAGTCATCGTGGGAGATTTGGAATAATGTTACCTTGAAGAATCCAATTTTGGTCTAACTTGTGGTGTTGGAAAGAAGAATCATAGAGATACCACATGACAAAATTTTAGACTTTGGAGAGCCAAAACTATAGAGTTACAACCATTTCCAGATTGATCTCCTAAAAGAAAGAAAAAGGTGTGTATTTGTTGTTTTAATTGCAATTTTTTTTTTTGAAAATTCAATTTGAAGTGATTCCAAGGGAATATTAAAGCATAACCATGCATATAACCATCATATAACCAGCATAGAATCTGTTACAAACCAGTCATAAGATCAAAATAATAACTAGTACTAGTGTTCATCGATCATATAAAAAATAACTTATATTAATATTCAAAAGCCAACCAAGTCATAGACTTCCACGTACCACCTGACCATAGATTAGGCTAAACCAAATCTCTTTTTTCATCAAATCACCCCCATATAGAAAGCATGAATGTGGGATCATATGGGTTAAACCAAAATAGAACCAACCAGCGCTTCTAAAGGCCATCACCTCAACCCTCAACCACATTGATTTCACCTAAGTTGGTTCAAAAATCACTAACATCAAAACAAGCTTGGATGCCTTTGAATTCCTTAACTAACTCTAGAGGAATTTTCCTAACTCCACCCATCCA
>APFE031144888.1:0-13166 GCA_000404065.3 Pinus taeda
AGTTGTGGCAAAAATAAATATTCTAAATCAAATACAGGTATAGCTTATAAGTAGGAGGCACATTCTGTAGATACCATATTGTGGTTTTGAGCATCGTTGCTCTGAACTACAACAACCTCCATTATTTGATTTGTTTAAACATAGCTAAGAATATATTTATTGCACATAATAGACCCGTCTCTAAAATTTCAAATAGCTTAGTGAAGCAACCATTAAAATGAAAATAAATTAAGGAAAGATGGTTGGCCTTCTTCAATTCAAAGAAGACAAAAACAAAAGCTTCAATCCAATGCTAAACATGGAGGAAAACAAAAACATTGGCTTCAGTCCAATGCTAAACATGGAGGAAAATAAGTGGGTATCAATACCTTACCTACAGTGCCTACATTGTAGCCTCTCTTTCTAATTCTGAGTTCAGTGATCCATTCGTTAGGCCGCCATTTTGGCGATTCAAATGACATGAAAGGCTTCCATAGTTTAAATGAAGTAGTCGTACCAGCGCAACTGTTAACTTTCTCTCCAGTGGTCTGAGCTTCAATGGTTTGAGGTTAGATATCCAAGATGAAATCGACATACTTTCTCATAGGACAATAGAGGAAGCATACCAGTGTGCCTTGAAGGTAGAAGAAAAGATAGTTAGGAAGCAAGGCTCTGGCAGAGGACATGGTTTTTCCAAAGGGAAAGGACAGACAAATGGAAGAGGAAAGTTTCCTGTGCAAAAGAATGATGAAGGCAACTCAAATTAGCAAGGGCAGTCAGAGAAAGAAGGTGGCAGCAGAGGAGGAAGATCTTGCTAGAGAGGTAGAGATAGAGGAAGAGGAAATGAGATTGTCTACCAGTGTTACAGATGTAAAAAATTGGGTCACCGATCTTGAATTTCCTAAGAATGACAATATGGGACAACAAGGTGCATACTTAGCTCAAACCGAAGCAATAGAGGCACAAGTACCTAAGGTAGAGAATGTGTTAGAGACTGGAGAGGTGTTGATGATGTACAAAGTCCTGTTAAAATTAGCGAAGGAGACTGTTGAACCAGTCCAAAGGAAATCCTCATTCAAGACAATGTGTAAGGAAAAAGGAAAATGTTGCAAATTGGTGGTTGACAACGGAAGTAGAGACAATCTACTCTCCCAAGAAATGGTGGAAAAATTAGGATTGAAAAAGATTAAGCACCCCACACCTTATAAGGTATTGTGGTTGCAAAAAGGACACCAATTGTTGGTGCATGAACAAAGTGAAGTTGAGTTTTAGATAGGCAATTATAAAGACAAGGTGCTCTGTGAAATAATGCCAATGGATGCTTGTCACATTCTTTTGGGTTGCCCATGGCAGTTTGATAGGAAGGTGACACATGATGGAGAGAGCAATTGTTATAAGTTCAAAAAGGATGTCATCAAGCACACTCTTCTACCATTGAAAGAGGAAGGTACAACTGAAACAAGCAACCCAAAAGAATTGTTGCTTAGTGGAAAGGAATTTCTACAACAGATGGAAGAAGAAGAGGTAATCTATGCAGTGGTTTGCAAGCTAAAGCTAGTACTTTTGCACACTGAAATTGTAGATTTACCTATCAAAGTTCAAGAGTGTTTGTATGAGTTTCATGATATTGTAGTTGATGAATTTACAAGTGAGTTTCCACCCAAGAGAAGCATCAATCATCACATAGACTTGATATTGGGAGAAAGTCTTATGAACAAGGCTGCATATTGAATGACATCCAAAGAGAATGAGGAAGTGAGGAAGCAAGTCCAAGAATTATTGGAAAAATGACTAATAAGAGAAATTTTGAGCCTGTGTGTCGTACCTATAGTACTAAGTCCAAAGAAGGGTGGATAATGGAGAATGTGCACTGACTATAGAGCAATCAACAAGATCACCATTTGTTTATAGGTTTCCATTGACATGGATGGATGATATGATGGATTGCTTGGGTGGGGCAAGTTAATTCTCAAAGATTGACTTTAAAAGTGGTTATCATCAAGTTCGGATCAGAGAAGGAGACGAGTGGAAGACAAATTTCAAGACCAATGAAGGCTTGTACGAGTACCTTTATGCAGATGATGAATGAAGTCTTGGAGGAGTTCATTGGTAAGTTTGTCATTGTTTATTGGAGGACATTTTAATTTTCAGTCAAACTAAAGAAAAGCACTTGAGACATTTGAAGTATGTTTTAGAGAGGTTGCAAAAAGAAAAACTATTGATTAACATGAAGAAGTGTTCTTTTATGAAGAGTGAGCTTGTATACTTGGGTTTTGTCATTTTTAAGGATGGCTTGAAAATGGATCCAGAGAAGATGGAAGCAATTGTAAATTGGCCCTCACCTAAGAATATTTTTGAGGTGAGAAGTTTTCATGGCTTAAACAGCTTCTATAGAAAATTTATCAGGAATTTTAGTGGCATTTGTGCACCTTATTGACACCATCAAGAAGAATAGGAAGCCATTTTATTGGACAGCAGTAGGAAAAAAAAAAAAAAATCAATTATTGAAGAAGAAGATCATTGAGAAGCCAGTGTTGAAGTTGCCAAACTTCAATCAGCCCTTTCAAGGGAGATGTGATCCTAGTGGGACATCCATTGGAGTTGTACTGAGGCAAGAAGATAAGCACATTGCATATTTCAGTGAGAAGATAAATGAAGAAAAACATAAACACTCTTCCTACGACAAATAATTTTATGCGATGGTTCAAGCATTAAAGCATTGGAGGCATTACTTGATGCCTAAGGAGTTCGTTCTATACACAGATAATTTTGTCTTACAATACATTATGCAACAACATAAGTTGAATCATAAACATGCAAAGTGGGTGGAGTTCCTTCATAATTTCATTTTGTTTCAAAGCATATTAGTGGTAAGGAAAATAAGGTTGTTGATGCCTTGAGTAGGAGATGCTTAATCATGCAGGAAAGTCAAATGCAAATTTTAGGCTTTGATTATTTGAAGGACTTGTATGACATTGATGCTGATTTTAAAGAAGCTTTTCCAGCATGTAAAAATGCAGTCAATAGGGACAATAGTCCATGGAAAGAGTTTATGTTGCAGGATGGGTTATTGTTCAAGAACAATTTGCTATGTATTCCCAATTTCTCAATGAGGGAAAACATGGTCAAGAAAGCCATGATGGTAGGTTGGCTAGACACTTTGGTGTTGAGAAAACACTTGGGCAATTGAGTCACTTCTCTTTTTCACCTAAGATGAAGGCATATGTACAAAGGTACATGAGTAAGTGAAAGGTATTTCAACATGTGAAAGGGAGAAGTCAGAATGCTGGACTATACATGCCATTACCCATTCCCAACAGACCTTGGGATTTAGTGAGTATGGACTTTGTTTTGGGTTTACCGAGAACCCAACGAGGTAATGATTCAATCCTTGTAGTTGTGGATATATTTACTAAGATGGCTCATTTCATTCCGTGTTTCAAAACTAGTGATGCTACCCATGTGGCTAATTTGTTTTTTGATGAGATTGTTCAATTGCATGGTTTTCTAAAATGTATAATCTCTAACAGGGACAGAAGATTCACCGGAAATTTCTAGAGGACCTTGTGGAAGAAACTTGGCACTAAGCTAAATTTTAGCTTAGCCTATCATCCATAGTCTGATGGGAAAACAAAGGTTGTAAAGATGAGTTTGGGTAATTTTTTGAGGAGTTTAGTTGGTGACTAACCAAAGCAATGGGATCATGTGCTAACCCAAGTTGATTTTGCCTATAATGACTCACCAAATAGGAGCACAAGAAAAATTCTATTTCAGATCTTGTACGATATGCATCTGAGGGTAATTTGTGAGCTAAGAGATTTGGGAAAGCTTGAGCATAGAAAGTGCTAATGGAGATGATTTTGCAATAGTCATGAGCTGCATGAGAAGGTAAAATAAAGATTGCAAGATACAAGCAACATCTACAACCAATGAGAAGATTTACACAGGAAAGAGGTAAACTTTGAAGTGGGAGATGTGGTCCTAGCTCACCTAAGAAAAGAGAGGTTTCCAAGGGGAGAATATAAAAAATTGAAAATGAAGAAGATAGGACCTTGTAATATCCTCCGCAATTTTTTGAAGAATTCTTATGAGCTCAAGTTACCTCTAGGAATTGGCATTTCACCCATTTTTAATGTAGCAGATTTGTATCCCTACACAGTTGGTGATGTGGATCCAACTTTTGGGAATCTTGACTAGAATGAAGGAATGGAACAACAGTGGCTAAAACAAATTCCCGTGGCAAAGAGTTTAGAGGCTGGATAGATTTTGGATACACATGTTGCAAAGAAGACCAGAATGAAAGAATACTTGGAATATCTTGTAAAATGGAAAGACCATTTGATGGAAGATCCTACTTGGATGGATGAAACAACACTACAGAAAGTAGGCCACTCTATAGAAGGTCTTATGAGCAAGAGCTCATAAATTTTTTCTTCCATGGGGAGTCTGATGCAGGTGCATAAGGCCGAGCACATAAAAATGATAAGTTATTAAAGTCACACCAAGAGCCTAGAAATGTGATGGATTGATCACATTCCAAGCCTAGAACAGTTTAAAGTTTATTAGTGAAAATATTTTGATATTTAGTTAAGATTAGTTAGGAACATCTAGTTAAAAGAAATGATTTTTATAGTTAGTTGAGAGTTAAAGCTAAGGGAATTTGGTTCACATCCGTGAACTCATTCTTGCAAAAAAATTTCAGTTTTTGAAAACAAGAAGAGAGAACATTTTAGAAAACGGGAGACTTTTGGAGTGTGTATGGGGCATGGATTTTGTTCTTTGTGTGAGATTAAAGTTAATTGAACATCTTTTCTTAGAGGCTTGTTAACAATGATATTAATATCTAGATTTTGAAATCTCTTTGGTCATTACTCTTTAATATATTTCCCAGAAAAATTACAGTGCATAGTGAATAATTTGTGCATTGTATTCTCTCTGTTATTTACATTTAAATGAGAACCTGGAGAATCACATTTCATTAAATCCTTAATCTCATGCTTTTGTGTCCAAGATTATATATTGGAAAAAGCCATTTACGCTACAGGTTCGAGAATATAGAGCACTCTAAAGCACTCTGTGTCAAGCCAACAGAAGAAGGGAAAATCGTCATCAAACATGTGGGTCAAATTCTAATCAAAGAAAGACAAAAAACGAAATTCCGCCATCCGGGTTTTTGTGCCGAGTAGGGTATGTTTGCTAACGCGCGAGCGATTTTCCCAAAATATCCTTGGTTCAGGATTTCTGAAGTGATCTTTAAGCTGTGTTTTTGTAGACTGCGTGACTGGAGAAAACGACTTGTTCCCTTGCACCAACACCTGTATTTGTAGGAACTGAAGGTGAAAAAGACAACTTCTTGTTCCCTTGTAAAAGACAAATTGTTGTTCCCTTGTACCAATGTCTATGTTAACCTCACTCTCATGTGTTAAAAATAATTATAAGCCCAAAATAATTAAATTAATTAAAATCAAGAAAGTTGGATTTAATCCTACCTTTCTAGATTGAGTTTATTCCTCATAATTAGGAGTCTAGTTAGGCCTAGTTGGTTGAGAGATTCTCTCCAACTAGTTAAGATCCTAGATTAATGTTTGGTTGAGAGATTTGCTCAACCATAATGTCCAAGATAAACGCACTATCTTGAGACAAATTCTCCTCATGTATTTATATGTATCATAACCATTATTTTAATAATGAGAATGTGAGGAATGTTGTGAGGCATTTTCCACGATGTCTCTGTTGTTTATGTCTCTGATATTTTTATATATTCTTATTTGATATCCTTCATGTGGTATTAGAGCTTAGACGATGCCTCTTGAGGGTCAAGAAACAGACTAGTTCTCTTCAGGTGAGCATAGGAAGGCAGAGTAAATTTGCGCTCAACACAATCTACCAAGCACAATTTAGCATGGGAACAAAATCGTGATGCTTCCATTTCTATGCAATCAGAAGATGGTGGACATTAAGCTTCTCAGGGTTTTCCATTTCAGCTTGCAATGTGGGACTTTGGACAGTGTGATGCAAGCTTTCACATCTTGGCTTGTTGAAGGAACTGTGAATAAATCAACGTTTCAGAAGTGCATTGGATCACCAATTGAGTTTTATGCTTTTAGTTTGAGTCATTGTTAGCATCATTTTTTCTTTAATATTGAAATTAAATGTTGCTTTCTCTCATCGCTGAAATACTTAGCCTTTCTTCCTGACCCCTTGACCCTGACCTCAAGTGGCTCTTCTCCTGCTCACACATACCCTTAGGCTCTACACACTCAACCAGCTCACGTACTTCTGCTATTATTGTACCCAGAATCAATGGATGCTTTCTCTGCTGCTGAGACTGGTGCATTATATTCCCAATCACCCCTTCCGATACTTGGCTACTTTACCGCATAAAAGTGACCAAGTGACACCAAAAACGTGTGAACAAGAAGCGCACCGAAGCCCCAAAGCCCCGAAGCTTCTAAAGCACTGAAGCACAATAAATAAATAGCATAAACAATGTACCTCTCAGCCATTACAAACTTATTATAGTGGTTACACTCTTAACATTGAGGAGAAAAGTTCAGGACAAAGGAATTACAAAAGAGAAAGCTTATTTTCGAAGAAAGCCATTACAATGAAGAAAACTGCGTTGAAGAATCAACATTTGCCACAAGGAGCTGCAAATGTTTTCCAGATAAAATTGTCTAAGAACCAACATTTTCCAGGTTTACTTCTCCAAAAAACCATTTTCATAAAGCTATGGCTTTATAATATAAATATTGAAACGTGGCAAACATTTTTTTTTTGAAGTGATTTCATGAATTCACTTTTTAATAGGAGTTTAAAAGGTATTGAAAGGTAAGTTTACTCTTGGAGAGAAGATATGTTTTTTTTGTTTGTTTGAAATTTGTAATTCTTGGAGAGATAAGAAGTGTTGGTATGCTGATATTCTGAAATGGAGAGATAAGAGATGTCGGTATTTTTTTACAAATGGATTATTAAGGTGTAAAATTTTGTAAATGGTTTTTTTGGAGACATAAGTGATCATAGAATTTTTGGATGAGATAAAGGTGTATTGAATTTTTTTATTTTGGAGAGATAAGGTATGATTTTGTAGAATGATACAGTGAAATTATTTTTGTTGTAATTTTGAAGTGATAACTGTTTTGTTTTTGGAGAGATAAGTGAATTTGTTTAAGAGAAAGTCATTGTTGTAATCCAAAGTAATATTTTACTTTGAGAGAGATTGAGTCAGTGAACATCTAGTTTTTGAAAACAATTTACTTCCAAGGAGTTCTCAAACTTTGTGCTTGAGAAATTTCAACGAAGATGTTGTAAAGATGAAAGGTTGATGTACTCAAATACTTAATAAAGACATATTTTTTGTGGTGTTGAAGTGTCCTAGATCCGCCTATAATTGAATAAGGGGATATTAAGAACACCTTGTGTAGTGCATGATTCTTGATGTTGCTTATTTTTTGTGTCTAATTTTGACACTATCCTTATAATATGGTACACCTGGAGTACACAACAAATTAAACAAATGCATGCACATAATAAATTCTCTTCAAGCTTAGGTAATCAAACAAACTATAAGCAATCAAGAAACAACGAAACATAATCAAGTTGTCAATCTACATCAACATCCAATCAAGTTAATGAAGTTGTCATCTACATCAACAATCAACTACATCAACTTTTTGACAATGCACTTGCAATAATTTTGTACTCAAATCAAAATTGTAACTTGCAAATAATATTATTTTTTGTAAGTTAACTTGTAACCAAATTCAAATCAAATTGAGTTGAATTGTAAGGGTGCATTCTCAATGGAACCCGACACCTAAGCTTTGAATTGATAAGGAGTCCTGATTCCATTGTTTTCAACTTAGTCATCAAATTCATTTGAAATTGTCATTAAATCATTGTAAGTCTTCTCTTGTGCATTTTTTGATAGTATTCTATACCCTTCTTTGGAATATTCAAGCAATGATCAAGAAAACAAATTCAAGCTAGAGATCAAGCAAGTTCAAAAACAAGCAATCGTGATCAAGTGAGCGTGAAAACAAGAAAGTACGAGTTCAAACAATCAATTGTTAACACAAGTTCGAGCGAGCATGCAACAATCAACCAAGCATCAAGCCAGCGAGTTCAACTCTAAAGCAATCAAATGTGATATTCAAATAACAATCAAGCAAGTTCAAATCTACAACAAGAGAGTGTGAGTTCTAGTATTCAATTATTCAAGTCAGCATGTATCAAAGCAAACAAGTTTAACCAAGCAAGTTAGAGAGATCAAGAAAGTGAGCGTGATAAAATAAATCAAGTGAGTGTGAAGTCGATTGAATCATTCACCAAGTTCAAGCGAGTGTGAACTTGATTGAAGCATTCAAAAAGTTCAAGTGAGCGTGAATTCAAGCAAGTTCACATGGAGAAAAACATTGAGTTGTTACAGATTCTTAACAATCTTATCCTATCAATTGTTGAAGACATGGTGAAAATCAACAAAGCAACTCTTGTTGATATTCAAATGCATTTACAACAGCCACATGAGACAATTGAGTTTCCTCAACTAGAGTCACAATTACAATGAGATGAGTTGCAATAGAGGAGTGATGCTTCATTCAACCATACATATGAATAAAAATGATGATTCCAAATCACTCATCTAAACAACTTTGTGTAGAAGTTGTCCATGATCAAGTTCAACTTTCTTCTTCTAAGCCAATCATCAATCCGTGGGAAGAAATCCAAAGAAACAAAAATCTATGTGGATTAGGATATGACAAAGATGACAACAACTTGCATATCCCAGATTATTCAAAGCCGATAAAGTTCATCAGTGCAAGATTTCTTGATCAAGTAACATCAACAAGCCATGTGAAAGTTGAAGACAAACCCACATGCAAACATTTTCAAAGAACAACGTCACATGGAAGATCATTGTTTTGATCTCCATCCTTGTCACCATTGTGGCAAGTAGAATCACTCATCAAAAAAATGTTGCAAACAAAACCAACCAACTAGGTTGAAGATCAATTATGCATGGACTGATCCTTGGGAATGGCCATCAAAAGTTAAACAATTGTATAAATTTTACAACAGAATTCAATCTCACCTATTGCAGCCAACAATCAAATGAAGATGATACTCTCATGCATCTGAACAAAAGAGTACAATAGTGAAACTCTCCTACACTTGAAGGGGGGGAGTTCAGAAATCAAACGTAGATGATTGTCTCTCCTTTCAACTGAGAAAGGGGGGAATTAAGGGTGGTTTTCAGACTAAAAGTCTCGACAAAATCAACAAAAGAAGCCAATGGGCATCATCAAAGTAGGGGTAGTTTCAACATCATCAAATTCACTAGTGGGCGCTATCAACATTTTGTTAGTGGACAAGCAAATGGGATGTTGATTGAAAGCAAAGGACAAATGTATTCTTTTGTAGCTTGGCACCTGATGGATTTTTCAGGAGATGTATCAGACTTGCAGTTGATTCGTGTTCTCATTGGATTGGAGTTTTTGCAGCATCCAACTTTGGCAGTTTTTCAGGCATCGTTTTTTAGGATCAACCGTTTCAGCATGAGAATTTGGAAGATGGGTCTTGGTTCTTATTTTGGACTTATCATTGAGGGGAGGAACATTAACCTCGCTCTCATGAGTTAAAAACAATTATAAGCCCAAAATAATTAGATTAATTAAAATCAAGAAAGTTGGATTTAATCCTACCTTTCTAGATTGAGTTTGTTCCTCATAATTAGGAGTTAGGTTAGGCCTAGTTGGTTGAGAGATTCTCTCCAACTAGTTAGGCTCCTAGATTACTATTTGGTTGAGAGATTTGCTCAACCATAGTGTCCATGATAGATGCACTATCTTGAGACAAATTCTTCTTATGTATTTATATGTATCATAAACATTATTTTAATAATGAGAATGTGAGGAATGTTGTGAGGCCTATTCTGCCACACCTTTTTCTTTATGTCTCTGATATTTTTATATATGCTTATTTGATCTCCTTAAGCTTGTGGTTTGCAGAAATAGAAACCATCAATTTGTGCTTGTTGTTCCCTTACACCAACGATAGTGGTTTGCAGAGATAGCAACCATCAATTTGTGTTTGATGTTCCCTTGCACCAATGCTTGTGGGTTGCAAAGATAGCAACCATCAGTGCTTACCTTAAAATGTATGATAATTTTTAGAATGTGTGATAATTATTTTAAATTTTGTTAATATTGATGTGTTTTTGGTTGAGATTTTTTTAATATTAATTATATTCCACAACTTATCTTAAAATGTATGATAATTTTTAGAATGTGTGATAATTATTTTAGATTTTATTAATATTGATGTGTTTTCAGCTGAGATCTTCTTATTATTAATTATATTCCACAATGAATATTTATCTTTAAAAACAACTCATATTTTTCTCCAAGAAATTTTATACTTTTTTATTTTAGAATATACATTATTATTGAAAAATGTGGTAATTATCTAAAACTTTATTATTATTAGTGTATTTTCATCTTGTAGTTATTTATAAAAGCAGTAGTCTATAACGCGACTTTTTGAAAGCCTTTCCGGCAGATTTTTCCGGCCAAAATCCGGCAGCAATTCATTGGAATGCCAAGTTTGATAGCTAGTTTCTGCACAATCAATGGCTCCCAGGGGTTTTTCAAGGCGGTGAATCCAAATATGCAGTTAAAAAACCATTTTAACTGCTAAAAATCAAGATTTAACCTCATTTCTTCCGCCGGATTCCATCACCGGAATCTCCAAAAAGTCGCATTATAGACAACTCCGTATAATTTTAAGCAAGCAAAAGAAAAAAACCCTAATAACTAAACCCTAATAACTAATTCGAACTATAATTTTAGATTATAAAAAATTGAGTTTATCCCTAGTCCCTCTCAACAATTAAAAAAGAATATTAGATTAGATGGGTGCCATCCTCGGAACTATGGGCTGGCAAGCCCTCCTACTGAACTAGCAATAGGCTGAGAAGCTTTCAACCGTAACTGATGCCGCTGATGTTGCGGTGGTCAAAATTTTTTCTGATGCTTAGTCAAGGAAAAGAGTAAGAACCCATTACGTTTCGTGCACCTTCCCAAAGCTTTTTAGAAGTCAAAAACCATGGGTGGGATCTCCAAGGACCAAAAATATTTATAAAGTCTGCAAGTTGTCTTTCACAAATATTCGTCGCTTCATAGGAATCTGAATCTTAACTATCTTCAACTATGGACCGACTATCCTTGTCTCATTGGACTCACTACATGTTAGGGCTTTGTGATTAAAAATATGATTTATGTAGGCGAGGAGTAATATTGATCTGAGATTTAAATGTGGTTGAAATTCGGCAAGAAAGTGGTGTGTGGGAAATAAGGAAAAGCCGGCAGGGTTTAGCTTTTCCAGGTTCTGGCCGAGGGGAATTTTGTCAGGAGCTCTGCTTGGTCATACGCTTCCAGCAACTGTGTTTTTCTTCCTCCATTTCATTCTCTCCAGTGTAGTGTACTTGCAAGGTGCATAATCGGTGGAGTTTTTCTGTAGAACCGGCCAATCATGTGTGGGATACTTGCTGCATTGGGTTGCACCGATGTATCTCAGGCTAAACGAGCTCGAATTCTGGAACTCTCCCGAAGGTAAGTGCTTTGTTAGATTTGAACCTTAAACCTCCATTTGATTAGGTAATGAGAACTAAATGGTGAGAAGTTCTGACCTTGTTCACATTAACAGTCATTCTGTTATTGAAGTATTAGGCGTTCTGTCAATTGGGTTTTTGGTTGAAAACGAAATACATTAAGAATCTCAATGCAGAACTGGAGCCCTTAGAATTTATTAAGCATTTGAAAATAAGCGTACTGAGATCGAACTTTTGTAGTAACTGCATATTCATTTCTTTCATTATACTTTTTGGGTTTAGGTCTCCAGTTTGTCATCAGCAAATTTGTTTCAGTTATAAAAAATAAAGCCCTGGAGAGGCTTGGTTCAGAAGGTGCAAGTCTTAAGAATTTATACAAAAATAAGTGTATCAACCAGAGGAAAACGGAGGGCTTAATATAGCACAAGAATTTAAAAGTTAATAAGATTAAAATGGCAGTACAGCTAGAAAACCAAGTTGACCTAGACTCCACCTTTGCAAAGGTAGGGTATTCGTGACAGGGATCACCCTGCCCTCACAACACTCCAGTGGTTGGTGCAAATGCACTGCATCTGGTTTCACTTACTGTACCTAAACAATAGCCTGCATGAACCACATTAGATGGTTCGAAACGTCGACCAAATCTCAATGATGTGATTAATCCGAAAGACAATCTCATTATCAATATAGATTACAAAAGTCTAAGATCTAACAATAATCTGCATATAAAGATGGACACAAAATGGAGCACTATCAGTGGTCCAAAATGGATTATTCTAATATTTGTGCTCTGTCTTGTTGCTTTATGAATTGGAAAATCAGAGCTACTGCCTTTAGGACCATTCATGAATTCTATTGAGCAAGGTAAAAACTGAAAATTGTATGTTTCAGTCTTCAAACAATATATTTTGGGGAAACCTCAATGAAATGGGCGTATCACATCTCACTATCGTTGGCAATGAGCTAAAAAAGTTTGAAAACGAAGTTTGTATTTGAAAGTTATGCCCTGACCAAGTTGACTATTGCTTTGACCATTGCAATGCCTTGTGGAAGTTACATTAGAGCCCATTACTCACACATGTGGAGATAGCCACAAATGGCTATTGAAGAAGAATTTTATAAGGATATAAACCCTACCTCTAGTATGGAATAAGAGATCCAAAATCTGCTAAGTGATCCAGAAAGAACCACACCAATAAATGACCCAGAAGTCTCACAAGGATTTAAAAAAGCTTTTAGAAAGCTTTTTGTAGAACCTGAAATTGGCCTTTGAATTCGTGTAGAGTTTGCTCATTTTGTCGAATCAGAGGGTTGGGGTTCTGATATTGATTGTATGCGGGACAAGAGGGCAATGAGTCTAATTGAATGGTGGAACTACTATGGTGGGGAACTTCCACATATCAAAAATTTGGCCATCAGGGTCTTGTCATAGGCAATGTTTTAAAACTCCGACTCCGACTCCGACTCGGCCGAGCAATGACTCCAACTCCGACTCCGAAATGGTAATGACTCGGCCGGCTCGTTTTCAATGACTCGGTCGTTGTAAAAAATACATTAAATATTTAGTTTTTTTATAAAA
>APFE031144894.1:6076-60285 GCA_000404065.3 Pinus taeda
GCTCCAGTACACTACCGACCTTGGATTACCTTGTGCATCCATTCTTTTAACAATGAAGGAGAATTTCTCATGCTGATAGTATAGAATTAAGTGGTAGATGTAGGAGGTGTATCTGAACACCTTCTCTCTTGACAGGTTCATAAACTGCTCATGCATCTTATCTGATATGTAGGTGGCATAGTCATAACAGATTGGGGTTTTGCCAGGGGAAAACATAAGCATCATCACCAATACAGTTTCATCAATATACTCAACTGATTTGTAACCCAAGATGGAACTGATCATATCTGCAAGGTCTATGCCCAATTGTTTGAGGTAGCCAACAAAAATAGGAGGGTGAAGCACAGTATCAGAGCTGATAAACAGTTGGTTCAACTTTGTGATCTAAGCATCTGTCAACAATCTAGCTCGTTGGTTTATCAGATCCAACAAAGACAGGGGACCAATTTCTTCTCAGTCTTGAATTGCAGCATCTCTCTAATGGCCTCAGTGGTGATGTAGAATACAACTGAGCCTGAAGGGTCAAGCACAGCTCTTTGAGTGGGATCATAGCATTTAGCACACAGGTGAATCAGGTCAATGAATTGGTTGACCTGAGGGAGCCTGAAGATTGGGAGGAAGGAATCCCAAATGCCCAATATATTTCTCCTATCTTCATGTTTGGCCTTTAGCTCATTTAGCAAGTGGAGGTGGAACTTGCTGCGTGTTATGGAAACCTCAGAGATTTGGTAATCTAGGTCTGCCAAATCCTGCCACTCCAATTCTCTCTGAGGGGCATTCAAAGGGGCAACATTGAGGGCCACAGGTGCAACTGGAGTCTCCATGGTTACTTAAAACTTGGTTTTGTATGTAGACTGATGTTACTAGACTGGGCAACAGAAAGAGAGTACTGCCTGGGTGAAGAAGTGAATTGTGAAATGGAGGATGACAGGGTAAACTTGCAGCAATTGAAATACTGCACACAGTTACTTGAGAAGATGAATACTTGTCTTTGGCAGACCCTTCTTAATAATTAGGTGTAGGTACCAGGTTTTCTGTTCACGACTGCGCGAACAGAATGCATGCTTTTAATCAGAATTTTGTTTAAACAGGCTCGGCTACTGAATTTCGAACGTTCAATTTCCAAATGGGAACTTGGTGCAGGGTGTTCACCGGTGAATTATGCGTTTTTAGTGTCTTGAGTTAATTTTCACCTATTGTAGACAAAAACAGGCGCAGAGAAGATTTGCAGGGATAAATACCTGGTGAACTCGACGGCCCGGGTCACGAATGCAGGTGGGTAGGTGCGCCGAAGGTCTCCAGGTTGATTTGAGCAGGTTGGTGCAATTTTGGACGTAAAATGCATGCAGAGGGCGCAACAACAGTTTTTGCAACAAGTGCAAAAAACGCGAAAAATTGACAAAATATGGATTTTTTGGGACATTCGCGCCTTTTTCGGATGACGTCAGCATGACGTCATCAGGTGGGTCAGGGTCGGATGACGTCAGCATGACATCATCAGGTGACGTGGCGGCCTATGAGTGGTCCACGGGGGTGGTGAGGTGGCAGACAGGTGGAGCAATGATGGACGGGGGTTGCGGACGCAGCGATGATGTAGGCAGTGACGCGGCGCTGATGCTGGCAGGCGGATTGGAGGAAAACCGGAAACCACAGCGGTATCATATCGCACCGCTTTTGATACGGAAAGAAATCTATCAGAGGGGGCTCCTATACGATTTGGGGGCGACGCGTGGCCAAGGCCTGATGTCAGCCTCTGACAGATATCGGACGATATCTTTCGGACGTCGGGGCCGGTCCGATATCCCCGTCAATCGTCGGATGAAAAGTGCTTGATCGGACGGTCGACGGGCCAATGACCTGCACGGATGATACGGCGTCGGGCGGGTGTTAAAATATTACTTTCCTTGGGTTTTGTGCCCAGCGGGATCCTTAGAGTTTTTTCGGGAATTGCATGGTTTTCTTATGTATTTTTACAAAGGCGCGTTAATCACAAAACTTAGGAAAAAATGGGTTTTTGATGAAATTTCTTTTGCAAAGTCGCGCGCACCTCAAACCTTGGATAAATGCACAAACAATAGTTTTTCAATGTATTTTGTATCAAACGTGCATAAATCTCGAACTTAGGATAAAGCGGAAAAAGTGGGTTTTCAAGGTATTTTGCCTTTTGAGCGGGTTAAAAGGGTGCAAAGGGTTTTTCCAAGGTTTTGTAGGCAAAATGAAGGTTTGACTAGGTAGATGAGTTTCTGAGGGAGGAAAATAGGTTAGGCTTGGGTTCTCAAACTGACCAGATGTCAACTTGATTCCCTAGTAGTGAACATATGGCTATAATACCAAAGGGGGATATTTATAGAATATTTGGGGTTTATACACCATGGTGTTATAATAGTAGGGAAAAGGTGACATAGGGAGTTAGATAATAGAATTTAAAGGTTAATATGGATGGAGAAGGTGCATGAGCAGTGATATTACTAAGTTTACTTGAAAACAACTTAGTTTAGGGAGTAGATCAAAATGAAAATAATTTTGCACAAGAAATGTGCCTCTTGAAGGCAATAAGGACCAACATTAAACCTTGAATTCTTGCATAACCACAACTGGTGAAGGGATGTTAGCAATGAGTGATAAATCAGGAAAAAAGGGAAGTTAGACATGCTCCATTGTGTTGCTTTCCTTGTATTGACCACCATGATTCAGTTTGAAAAGAACACCACTTCTGCAACCCCACCTACCTACCCATCTACTTGCCTAGCATTTTTTGTTTCTTCTTGGAGGGTGCACTTGGACTTGCAGACCCTTATGTGCCTTTTATTTTCCATTGGCTTTTTTCTTTTGATTGCCTATCTAATACTACCCTTATCGCTTCCAAGGCCCCAGATTAAGCAGTTGGGAACCTTAGCTTCTCTGCCTAACTACTGATCTGCCAAGATTAAATAGTTTGGACAGACTTCTTTCTCTATTCTACAACAGAAAATGAAACATGGCATTGATCCAGATTAGACTATTGGACCATCCATCAAAATTTAATAAACATGAAGGCATGTACACACCTTACCTTTCCTTGGAAATATGGGATCTTTGTATCAGCAAAGAAGAGCATATTTGGCATTTGAATTTGCCCATCATGAAATATGAAACCTATTGGTATAGGTATCCAACAGTTCCGAACAACCTTCCCGAATATCCATGTTCTCAGCCTTCATCAAAACCCAGTTAGAACTCCATCGACCCATCTGTTCCAACACTTTTTACCATAAGGCTTCACTAGCATGATGGCTAGATTCACTTTTCATAGGTTCATCCACCATCTTTGCCTTTTAGCCTTCTCCAAGTTCCCTGCAAGACATGAACTAATCCTTGTTCCACTTGTATGTGAAACAACTTCCTTCACCTGCAAGTACCTACTTCATTGTCAATTTCCAAGTGTATGCACACTTGCTTCACCCAGCTTCCTACAAGACTCCTCCAAGTCTTCAAACTAGCTCTGATACCACCTCTCACGCCCCCAGGCCTATGGTATTCTTCCAATGGTACTTGGCGAGGTGTGGCATCACCAAACACTTTCTTTTCACCAATACTTATGTTCATGGACTACACCAAACCACTTGTCCTACTTCGTTTGTGTTTCTCAACCAAGTAATTATTATGTTTCCTTTATACCAATTAACACCAATACACATTCATTATCATGAGCAATTATACAAGAGAACACAATTTCATGGTATAAAGGGAGGGGCAACTTTTTGAACAATGAGTCTGCCCAAATATAATATATCATTTGATTTTACAATGTTACAAAGCTTTACAAGTATACTTGGGAAACACCAAGTTTCATACTTAGCCAATTTTACATCAAGGAAACACCTCCATGTGACAACCAAAGTTCCTTGTCCGAGCTGGGCGGGTGCACCCTCACATGAGCTGCCAACCGAATCTTCAACCGAACTTTGTTTCGATGGGCGGGCGACCTCACCCAAGTCAACCTTCACAACTTCACAGAGCGGGTGGGCGACTTATCCAAGTCGCCCGAAGACACCTCTGTTTACTTATGCAGGGCAGTTGGGCGACCCACCTCAGTCTCCACCTACGCCTTTTACCCGAACACCGGGCACCTTCACCTACACCCTCGCCTTTCCTTCCAAGTCTGCATGCTATCGTGTGGAACTGCCCAAGGATGGGCATATTAGAACTTTGCCTTTTTCTTCCTACAGCTCTACCTTCCCTTCGCACTTCACTTGCCACGAAAGACTTGCTCGCATTCGTTGATGATCAAATTCCTCCACACTTTGTTGTATTTGTATGGATGGTAGGGTGAGTCAAGCTGCCCAAGGCGACTTTTCCACCATGTGTTGAACGCCCCTTACAACCTTGCAACACGCCCTCCATTGTTGGTCGGCCTTGCTTTCATAACTAAGTCGGTTGTGGGTTAGCCAAGCATGCTTCCCATGCTATATAAACATTTTCTCCATCCTCTATGCACATTATAACATATGTCACCTCGCACATTTGGTCATAGAGCTTCCTTCGTCCAAGTTTTCCAACTCGCTCATTCACCAAGTCCAGTCGCACTTAACTGGGACGTTGTGCCAAGGATCGTCGGTCTTTATAGGGTGGGTGGGTGGTGGCTATTCGATTCTCAGTCAGGTGGTGGTTATCTGATTTCGAGAATCAGATAGCCACCACCTAACTGCCCATGAGGGTGGCTATCCAATTCCCGGAATTGGATAGCCACCGCCAGGACCCCTATGGGGGTGTGGCCCTAGGTGGCGAAGCTACGTGCAGATATATTTTTTAAAGTTTTAATCGTAAATATATGTTTTTTAAAATTTTAAATGTTTTTTATTTTTTAAAAATTGAAAACATATTGATTTTTTTTTTTTTTTAAATGGTTTTTTTAAATCATATATATATATATATATATATACATATATATATATATACATATATATATATTATATATATATATATACATTATATATATTATATATATATATATATATATATATATACATATATAATATACTACATACTACATAGATATATATATATATATTATATATATATATATTATATATATATATATATATATATATATAATATATATATATATTTAATTGTTTTTTGGTTTTTTTTTTTTTAATTTGAGTATATTTGGTTTTTTTTTATGTTTTAAATCTTGATTTTAATAGTTTTTTAGATTTTATTGGCTTTTTTTACTTCTTTTTTTAATCTAGTATGTTTTTTTATTTTAGTTTTTTTGTAGTGTTTTTAATGCTTTTTAAATTTTTTCTATTTTAGTTACTTTTTTTTTTTTGCCAACCTTTTTATTGTTTACACACACACACACACACACACACATATATATATATAATATATTTGTTTTTTTCTTATTTTTATAAGAATTGACATAAAAATTAAAGTGTCAAAATTTGTTAAATTTAGAAAATAATTATATATATTTCATACATTATAAAATTTAAAGTGCTAAAAACTATGCTATAAAAAAAATATGTGTTCCGCATCCCCCCCTTTTCAAACTCAGGTCACTCTTTTGCTATCTCTATGAAACGAGTAACAATAACAGTTCTCGTTTGAAAGTTTACATTGTTTAAACTAGAGGAAGTATGTTGAGACAATACTGTAGAGGTTTAATATGCAGGATAGTAAACCGGTGAAGGTTCCTATTCCTGTAGGTGTAAAGTTATATGTTGAATAGTGTCCCAAGACATAACAAGAGGAAGAGGATGTGTCCTGTTTTCCATATGCAAGTGTAGTCGGTAGCTTGATGTATGTAATGGTCTGTACTAGAGTAGACATTGCACATGCAGTGGGAGTATTGAGGAGGTTATGTCAAAATCAAGGAAGAAGCACTAGATAGCAATGAAGCGAGTTTTCAGGTATTTGTGTAGCACTAGTGATTATGGTTTGTGCTACCAAGGAAGACCAGGATTGGACAAAGTGTTGGATAGTCATGGCTTTGTTGATCTAGACTGGGCTAGAGATCTAGATCAAAGAAGAACTACAAGTGGGTATGTGTTTAACCTATTTGGCGGTGCAGTCATTTGGATGAGTAAGAAACAATCTATAGTGGCACTATCAACTATAGAGACAGAATACATGGCAGCCACTCATGTAAGCAAGGAAGTAGTTTGGTTGCAAAGATTGTGTTCAGGTATGAGGTTAGTATAGGGAGCTATAAGGATAGACTGTGACAGCCAAAGTGAAATTTTCTTGGCAAAGAACCCTCCTTATCATTCAAAGACAAAGCACATTGATGTTTAGTATCACTTTGTGAGGGATATGATAGAAGACAAAAAGGTGTTGCTGGTCAAGGTGGACACTTTGAAGAATACTACAGATGCATTTACAAAATATGTGAGCTCTGAGAAGTTCTCCTGGTGTAGAGAAATAATGGGTGTTTCAAGGCTAGAAAAATGAGTAAGCTCTCCTGTGGCCCCTTGTGGAAAGAAAACAACAAGTGGGAGAATGTTGGGTTGTGTTATAGTCTTCCCACAACTAAGCTACATAGTGAACTGGTGGGTTAGAGGGGGGCCAGAGCCCCCCTTCGTTGTGTCGATTGCACAGCGGGGGGCTCACAGGGGCGTTTGAAGGGGGTGGGTAGCCCCCCTCTACGGGTTTGGGGTAACACCATGGGAAAAAAAAATTGGACACTATATTAGGTTGGGTGAACCTACCTATGGTATTCGGTAGATGGTTTTGGATGCGATGGTTTTCGGTCCATGGTATTTGATGCTTCGACATGTATAAACATGTACTGTAACATTGAAATGAATATAATGAAAAATCAAGCTGGTAGTTCTGCTTTTGGGATCCAGGGGAATATCTCTATGTATATGTTTTTTATGTGTTATGCTCTCACATTGTTTATTTTCTATGTTTTAGAATTCGTATGCAAGTAATTTATGTATGGGGTTAAAACCTAAAGATAGAGGCAACACCTTAAGAGAAGCTTCAAAACCTTATGGAAGCACTCAAAAAATCAAAGGCGACAGTCAACAAAGTAAAATTTGAGCTGGAGATGAAGATCGTGGGGTTGCAGATGAGGCTGAAGCCAGCAACTCCACAAGAAGTGAGTGAGCAACACGTAGCAAATATCAAGGCTACTATGGAAGATATAGCTACTACAGTTAATGAATATAGCAAGATCTTCAACGACACTATGGAGATATGGGCATTGTTGCAGGAAGACCCACATGTACAGAAGATACAAGTAGAGATCCATGACAACCAGTAATAGTTTGATGAAATGAAAGTGATGGCGCAGACCCTAGCACCTGCACAACGGTTTTCCCTTCTCCAGGAGGGAAAGTTTTTGCAGGGAAAGATCACTGAGCTGCAATGAAAATAGCATATTGTTTTGGTGAGGATGCAACCATGGGCTGATGAAGCCATTCAACTCTCATAGACAGTGGAGAGCAAGCTAAAGATCATAAGGAAGATGCAAAGAACCATCGGTCTGGCAACAACAGGGCCGACAATAGAAAAGATATTAGAGGAAGTATGACAAGCCACCAGGTAGTGCATAGAGACACTTCAACCTTTGAAGGATTCATACACTGGTCTCCATGCAAAGATTTTGGACATACCAACTGAGTGGCTGAGGACGAGTCACATTTTTGTGTTGGGGGCCTATTGGGTAGGGTCCCCCTAGGTCAAAGTTTCATAAGATCCCACAATTTGAGGAGCGGAGTGCGTTTCACACTGTATTTTAGGAGTCATAGGGCTTTTAGGGTGTGTCAAAGTCCCTTATTTTGTAAACTTGGATGGGATCAATTTGTATGTTTTGAGCTCCACCCATGGTTTGTGGGCCATGGTATTGTAAGGGATAATATAGATAAAGGGTTGTCAAAGTAAGTGAATGGTCATTCACTAGATTGATGATTTTTTATGTTTTGAGTCTATCATTTCTATTTTAGAGTGAAGGGGAAGGCTCCTATTGCTATGTGGGAAAAGACCTTTGTAAGTCTATAGGTGTGTGTGCAAGGTAGGAGGGGTTGTAATTGTGAAGATTTGAAGATAATAAAGAAGATTTTGAAGGGAGACATGTGTACTTCCATTTTTTACTTTACTTTATGCAATTAATATTTAATTTTGTGTTGCGTAAGATTAGAATTAATATATGAATGTTGTTACACTTAATCATGGTTAAGGTCCATTGATTTATGCACAGTCGATAGAGTTATAGATATACGACAGATTCTTTTTGAATGAATAGCTCGGATTCGGTGTAATATTAAGTAAGATCGCGTAACGCAGGAATAGATCTATACGTGAGCCAGACTAAGTCTAGATCCACAGTCCATAATAACTCTGGATGTAGAAACTTGGCTCCATCATGCCCCAATATCGCCTGGGTTGAGACTATTGTCTGCATGAGTAGATCGTTGACGAAAGGGTTGGTGATAAATGGTATTGATGGTTAGCATAGCTAAATCGGAACCTAGGTTTGAGCCCCTCAAGATAACAAAACGTTGTGTTGATAGTGATGGACCTGACAACCTTTAAGGGATCACCCTAGTATGAAGTCCCAACTAGACCTCACACCGTTTGGTGTTGGATTCTCATCCGATATGATGGCCCTCTTTCCGTTTCCTTAAGGATTTTACTCAACTCTTTCTTGTCAACATAGGAGAGTGGTCTTCTTTGCCTTCGAGAAGTGAGGTTCACATGCCTGGTGAATGCTAGTGTACTTGTGTCAATGGTTATTTCACTGGGGAGAGGGTGAGATAGAGTCACAAGTTGGTTGCGATGAAGTCCCAACTCAGCTAGGAACACACAACACAATAGGATGTGTACAGCTTGCGGAGGAGCAGTCCACACTGATGCGGCAGTCACAACACATAAGGTAAGATATCATGTACAACACTCAACGGGGGAGTCTGAATGAGTTCAATGGTTGTTATAGCAAGCTTTATGTGAAAGGTCTGTCAGATGTCTTGAAAGATAGCCACCATGGGTGAGATAATGTTAACAACATATACAACACATTTCCATTAATACATTATGTATTACAACAATTGAAATAGTTCAAGTTTTCAACATTGGTTAAAGCAACATTCATTACAAGTGTTAAATATTAGTCTTATAACATTTACAATACATGTGTGAAAATGTGTTGGCATGTTAGTAGGCTTCTAAATTAAGCGAGAGTTCCAAGACACATCGTAACACCCTACATCACTAACCCCATGTGTGGGGCATTGGAGCCACTACTTACTCCTCAAAGAAAATATTACAGACTCTCTTGGCTATGTGAGAGGATCTAAGGTGAAAATTCCATCCATGTACAAATGAGGGGGTGTTTGTAGCCAAGGGTGAAGTTGACCCTTGTGGCTATTCGACTACCCTCATGATTGTTTGACTATCCTGACTTTTAAACTTTACATGAATCTTTCTACAACAAGTGGGTCTTTTTGACTTCCACGTTACATTAAATTGATTGACAACATAGACCATAATAGATATGTGGGTGACATGACTCATGACATGACTCGACATGACAGTGCTTGTACATTTGTGTTGCTATTGGAGTGCATGTCAAGCTACAGTGCTACTAGAAGATGGATGTCTTCATGATGTGTCACAGCTTCACCTCCACATGGAAAAGTGTGTCGAGTCTTCGATGGTATTTGGTTTTCTTGAGGAAGCTTTGGCATGTTGTTCCTTTCTTGCATGTTGGAAGGCTTTACAGGCTCATATATTCGCGAAAGGTGCATGTCTTTACATTCATCCATACATGAGCACAACTTGCATGTTTGCTCGTTCATTCATTTGCGAACACATATTTGAATGATCATCCATTCACGAGCACATATCTTTTCATGCATCATTCATTTGTTTGTTGGTGAACCTATCCTTTTGCATGTGCTCCCTTCATTCATCCCATTCATTCTCGCGCCATGTTTGTTGTTGTACCTGTAACATTAGTCACTCATGAAAATACGACATCAAATCCAAAACCTCCTAGTCTACCATGACACATGATCATTTTAGATGTAGGTGACCAAGAGAGGTAGCAAGGTTGTGAAGTGGGATGATGGCTTCAGGCACTGCTGATGAAAACTACGCAAGAGTCATTGAGTGATGGAGATGGGCAATCCAAGTTGACAGTGACTGTCTGTGAGGTCTAGCTTGGCTGGAAGGAAAAATTGTGCAAATTTTGGAGGGACAGTCCAGGTTGCAGGAAGAGAAGGTAGGAAGGATCTGCATAGTCTCCTAAATGAGAGGGAAGCAAGGACTGGAAGGCCAAATTTCTGCAATTTTCTGGGGGAACAGGTTGGGCTGCAAGTAGGGTCTGTAGGTGGAGATTGCACAGTTTTTGGGAAGAACTGCCCAGGAGCCTGGCAGCTAAAACTATAGAATTCCCATAGGGAACTGGCTATTGGCTGCTTGGTCACTGGCAACCAAACCTGCTAAATTCCTATAGGGAATTGGCATTTGGCTGTTGGGTCACTGGAAGTAGAAACTGCATAATTCCTAGAGGGCACTATTAGTCTGCTGCTAGGAGCTGCTAGTAAGGGAAATTGCACAGAGGCTAGGAGGTCGTCCTACTAATCATCTCTACACAATTTATGAGCTGAGAGGACTGTTAGGCAGCAAAATTCTTGCTCATGAGAACTGCACAATTTCTTGGATGAGCAGCTGATCGACTGTCGGGATGACTGACTAGGAAAACTGCACAATTTTTTGAGGGAGACAAGGACGGGAACTTGGTGTCTGTCTGGATTATCTACAGAATTTCCTTAGTCAACTGAGTGAGTAAGGTGAGTGGCCTCTATGTAATTTTTGAAAGGATTATGTCCCGGGGTGACTGTCGGGTCCGACTTTCGAGGTGGTCAGCATGAAAGTTGATTGAATTGCTTGTGGGTAGCACAACTTGAAAATACTTTCTTGTTGCTTCTGCATTGTTTTGGTTGACATTCGATCAAGTCGATGATCGGGTATTGGTCTGGATGTCAAGAGTCTGGTCATCAAAACTTCAGCAAAAATGACTAAGTGTGTGAACGATTGAAAGAAGCATAGGTGATCATGCAAACACTCACTCTCCTGATGCGACGATGAGACGACTAAAACCATCCAAACACACATGTTCAACATGATTGATCGATGGTTCAAGTCATAAGCGCAACATTCATGATTCATCGTTGATCAATTGTGACAACACTTACGTGACATTGAATGTGACTCTGGATGTGAGTGCAGCAAATGCTTTCATAGCGGACACAACAAGTACACATGAAGCGAAGACTTTGAGTATAATCAGAACATGGTCACAATCATGAGTCAGACATCAACATGTAGAAACTTGAATGAAATGAAAAAGAAAGGGAGATGCAAATACTCCCACAGGCTCATGGATTAAAATTGAGGGTGTGTAGTCATGAAGAGGGACTATCCCTTTGAAGTGCCAAAGTCTGAAGTGTGACTTTTGGATCTGAAACAATATAAGAGAGGTTTTATTACATATCGAGTCCACGGGCATATCGCATCACAAGCCTTTAATGGGGAGAGCTTAGCACATTGGAATCTCCAATATCGATTGTCAATAGTACCACCTATTATCACATCGGTGTAGCAAAGTGTTATGATATTGTCCCGTTCAATGGGGAATCGCCAATAGCGACCGCCGATAGTTATTCCAATCTTATGGAATAAAGACTCTGCTGATAGTGTATTGTGTATCAATGCTTCCCTTTATGAAAACCTCGCCGATAATTAATTTCACGTGAAATAGAATTATGGCAACAAAACTATGTCGATAGTGTATTTCCATGTAATAGTTGTATTATAACCATTTGAAGCCGCCGATAGTGTATTTCATACATGGTTACTTTAATTCCATTCAAAAGCATTGCCGATAGTGTAATTCATAATTCCTATGGAATTACAACTCCGATAGTGGAAAAGAGGCTTTGTTTGTAAATTGTTCCTGATAACAAGGGTTGGGGCGATTAAGGGAAAAGGAGTGGTGATAGTAACCAGAAAAGGGAAATTCATAAACTGTCAATCTAACAATAAATGACTTATACACCAATTGAAGCATAAGGAGGAATTCAGCTAGAGTAAGAAGAAATTGTAGCTAGATTTGGAATATTGTCTGTATCGCCTACACCTAGGACACCATTAGTGGTATTAGAGGCACCAGTTGACACTGAATTGAATCTTAGAAGTAGGAGAAGGAGAGTTAATATGGCTTTCAGAGTTGGAAGAGGATGAGGACATGGTAGAAGAGGATGACAATTGCAAATTCTGAAGTGATGGAAGCTCTGCAACAAATTAAAGAAAGATTAGAGGCATTAACAACAAAGAGAAATATAGGTGATGGGGATGTTAGTGAGCTTGAGGTTGAAGCTAGAGAAGAGGATGAAGTTGTAGAAGTTACTCCTGAGATGAGATTCTTCCAGTCAATGTTGAGATCCACAGCTTGGCCAAAGGATGAGGTTTAAATATATGAAGGAGGATTGAATCCAAAAGAATTGATAAACTGGATTAATGGCATGGAGAAATTCTTTGACTATGAAGAAACAGAAGATGAGAAGAAAGTAAAGTTTGATTTTACCAAGCTAAAAGGCTATGCAGCACTTTAGTGGGATGTTGTGTAGGTAGAAAGAAGGAGACTTGGCAAGCAACCTATCAAGAAGTGGAGCAGGATGGTAGCAAAGCTAAGAGGTAAGTTTTTACCAAGTAATTACTAGCAAGCCTTGTTAAAATAGATGTAGAATCTTAGACAGAGGTCTATGACAGTAAAAGAGTACACAAAGGAATTCTATAAGGTGAGCATAAGAGCTGGACAAAATCAGGATATAGATTAGAAGGCGTCTAGATATGTAAATGGCCTTAGGATGGACATTCAAGATGAGATAAGTATATTGTCTCCTAAAAAAGTAGATGAAGCTTATCAAATGGTACTGAAAGATGAAGAGAAATTGATGAGAAATTAGTCTGCCAGAGGGAGAGGTACTTTCTGAGGAAGGGGAAGTCAAGGTGGTAGAGGAATATCTACAGCACCTAAATATGGAGCTAGCAGTAGCTCAACCTGGCATGCAACCACAGGAGGTGATGCAAGAGGTAGAGAGATATTTTCTAGAGGAAGAGGAGGCAGAGGAATAGAAAGAGAAGTAAGATGTTATAGATGTAAGAAACTAGGACACAGAGATTTTAAGTGCCTAGACAATGCAATAACAAGCCAGAGGAACGCAATTGTTGCTCTAGTTAAGGGAGAAGCAACAACAATAGCACTGGAAGAAGAAGAAAATATACTAGAAAGAGGAGAATCTTTGGTAGTTAATAAAGTTTTTCTCAAGCCAGCGAAGGAGATAGTTGAACCATCACAAAGAAAGACCTTGTTCAAAACAGTGTGTAAGGTTTAAGGGAAATGCTGTCAGATGATCCTTGATAGTGGCGGCACTAATAATTTAGTCTCTACAGAAGTTGTGGAGAAATTGAAGGTTAAGACAATGAAACATCCAACACCTTACAAGGTGTCATGGTTACAAAAGGAACATCAGCTGTTAGTGAATGAACAATGTGAAGTGGAGTTGCAGTTGGGAGAGTATAAGGACAAAATTGTATGTGATGTGATGCCAATGGATGTGTGTCACATATTTCTTGGAAGACCTCGGCAATATGACAAAGGAGCTATGCATGATGGAAAAAGAAACACCTACAAGTTTTGTAAAGATGGCATCAATCATACGTTGCTACCAATGAAAGAAGAAGATGCATTAGGAAAGAGTACTAATCCAAAAACTCTATTACTAGGAGGAAGAGGAATACTTGTAGTAGATTGAAGAGAATGAGGTAAATTTCGCTGTAATTTTCAAGCCCAAGGTAATAATGACTTCCACTAATGTTTTTGATTTACCCATTGAAATTCAAGAAATGTTGGACAACTATTGCGATATCATTGTTGATGATTTACCTAATGAGTTGCCACACATTACAAGAATCATTCATCATATATATTTTATTTCGGGAGCAAGTCTACCTGAGAAAGTAGCTTACAGAATGAATCCTATGGAAAATGAAGAGGTTAGGAAGCAGGTTCAAGAACCTCTTGACAAAGGGCTGATGAGATAAAGCTTGAGTCATTATGCAATACCAACAGCCTTGAGTCCAAAGAAAGATGGAGGTTGGAGAATGTGTACAGATTCAAGAGCTATCAACAAAATCACATCAGGTACAAATTTTCTTTACCTAGAATTGAAGATTTAATGGATTGTTTGAGTGGAGCAAAGTATTTTTCAAAACTAAATCTTAAAAGTGGGTATCATCAGATAACGATAAGAGAAGGGGATGTGTGGAAAACAACTTTCAAGACAAATAAGGGATTATATGAGTGGAAAGTAATGCCTTTTAGGTTTTCAAATGCACCAAGTACGTTTATGAGACTCATGAATGAAGTTCTTAAAGAGTTTATTGGTAAATTTGTAATAGTATATTTGGACAATATATTAGTTTATAGTAGGTCTAAGGAGGAGCACATAAGACATCTAAATTATGTCTTATAAAGGCTGCAGCAAGAGAAATTATTGTTGAATTTGAGGAAGTGTTCATTCATGAAAGAAGAGCTAGTGTAATTGGGTTTTTTTATTTCTACTAAAGGACCGAAGATGGATCCAGAGAAGATCAAGGCAATCATGGAGTGGCCTTCACCTAAAAGTGTTTTTGAGGTAAGAATTTTTCATGGTCTTTCTAGTTTTTATAGGAAATTTATAAATAATTTTAGTAAGATCAATGTTCCTATTGTTGAGACCATCGAGAAGGATAAGCAACCATTTAGATGGACTACTGAAGTAGAAAAGAATTTCCAGCTATTGAAGAAGAAGATCATTAAAAAGGCTATTTTGGTTCTACCTGATTTTAGTAAACCTTTCCAACTGAAGTGTGATGCCAGCAGAGAAGCAATTGGAGGTGTTTTAAGTAAGGAAGACAGACCTATAGCCTATTTTAGTGAAAAGATAAATGATTCCAAAAAAGAAGTATTATTCTTATGATAAGGAGTTCTACGCAGTTGTGTAGTCATTAAAGAAATGGAGGCATTATCTATCAGATAACCATGCATTATAGTATATTATGCAGCAACCAAAACTTAACCAGAAACATGCTAAATGGGTAGAGTATCTTCAAGGATTCCATTTTGTTTTGAAGCATATAAATGGTCAATCAAATAAAGTTGCAGATGCCTTAAGTAGGAGAAATGTATTACTTCAAGAGAGTCAAATTCAAGTGTTAGGATTTGATTTTCTTAAAGAATTATATGAGACAGATTCAGATTTTAAGGAGGCATTTGAAACTTGTAAGAATCTTGTTTTGATGGATAGGAGTAAATGGTTGGATTATTTCTTACAAGATGGACTGCTGTTTAAGAGAAATCAGTTGTGCATACCGAACTGTCCAATGAGGGAGAATTTAATGAAAGAAAAACATAGTGGAGGACTTGCAGGACATTTTGGTATAGAGAAGACTTTTGAACAATTGAACAGAATTTATTTCTAGCCAGAAATGAAATTTGAAGTGGAAAAGTATGTGAAAACTTTCAAAGTCTATCAATATGCAAAGGGAAGAAGCCAAAACATAGGTTTGTATGTTCCATTACCAATTCCAGATAGGCCTTTGGATATGGTAAGTATGGATTTTGTTTTGGGCTTACCAAAGACTCAAAGAGGTAATATTCAATTTTTGTTGTAATGGATAGATTTTCAAAAATGGCACATTTTATTCCATACTATAAAACTAGTGATGCTACTCACATTGCTAATTTGATTTTCAAGGAGATAGTAAGATTGCATGGGTTTCCTAAGAGTATTGTCTCAGACAGAGATTCCAAATTTGTTGGACATTTCTGGAGGACATTATGGAAGAAATTTGGAACTAAATTAAGTTTTAGTTCTTCCTATCATCCACAAACTGATGGATAGAGTGAATTTGTGAACAAGAGTTTGGGCAATATTCTGAGAAGTCTTACTGCAGAACATCCAAAACAATGGGATCAAGTGTTGGCACAAGCTGAATATGCATACAATGACTCACCTAATGGGAGTACAGGACAGATTCCATTCCATATTGTTTATGGAATGAACCCAAGAGGAGTCTTTGAGTTGAGAAACTTAGGAAAAGAAGAGATGAGAAGTGCTGAGGGAGAATATTTTGCTTCAGAAATTCAAGCAATACATGAGAAAGTAAAATAACAGCTGCAAGAAAGAAACATCAAGTAAAAGACCAGAGCAAACATGAGAAGAAGAGAAGTGAACTTTGAAGTTGGAGATTTGGTATTAGCACTCCTCAGAAAGGAAAGATTTCCAAAGAGGGAGTATAAAAAATTGAAGCTAAAGAAAATTGGACCATGCAGAGTATTAAGGAAGTTTTCTATAAATCCATATGAGATTGAATTACCCCCTGATGTTGGAATATCTCCAATTTTTAATGTTGCAAACATATACAAGTATCAAGGTGAAACTGTAGATGATACAGAACAAGATCAAGAGATGCAAGAGATTGACTGTGTAAAGAAATTACCTACAATAAAAGAGTTACAGCCAGAGAGGATTCTTGACAAGAAGGTGTTCAAGAAGACCATAGGACATGAGTACTTTCAGTATTTGGTAAAATGGAAGGATCAACCAATTGTTGAAGCTACTTGGGTAACAAAAAGAATGCTACAGAAGCTAGGCAGTTTTGTAAAGGAGCTATTGGATAGGAGCCCATGAAGAATTTTTTCCTCAGGAGTCTGACACAGGAGCATGTGAAATGGAGGGAAAATCTTCAAACTTATTCCAAAAATATACAAAAAAATATACAAACAAAAGAGTGGGGTCCTTTAGCCATCCATGTCCATGTTTTTCCAGTTTAACATAGGGATAGAATCTAGGAATAAGATCATGTTGTAATAAATGTTGCATAGTTAAGTTGTAGTGGAAGTTCTCAAGGAGAATGCCTCACTGAATAGATAGGATTAGTTAAGCATAGTGGAGGTTCTTGAGGAGGATGTCGCACAAAACTGTTAGTTATAATAACTTAAGCCTCTGTTTTAGGAACTGGTTGTTAAAATGAACCAATATATATGTAATTTGTATTCTATTGTAAAAGGATTTGGACCGAGTGGGTTTAATCTCATATTGCTTAAGAAAAAGGAAGATATCTCTATGTATTTGGTCAATCCCGGCGGCATTACGAACTCTGAAAGCTTTTCTGCATGTGAACTATATTGTCTGATAAACTGGTATTTATGTGTGTATTCATCTTTGTTTCATTTCCTCTATGCAACTAAAACGGTGATTTGGTTTTGTTTTTCAACTAACACTTCGGTTGAAGCCTGTTGGAGTGAATTTTCTTTATATCGGCAAGCTCTGGCTCCTTATATGCGTTGTTGAGTTCCGAAGGTAGAAACTTTGGTTTACACTGTAAACTGTGGAAGACTTAGCAAGAACTGAGTTCTGGACTTGAAATCCTATTCAAGCTTGGTTGATACTCTTATCGGGTCCGCAACCTTATCACATCGCTATGTTGGAGTGGGGAGGGACTAGCACTTTGAAGCACCAAAGTCTGAAGTGTGACTTTTAGATTCGAAACAATATAAGGGAGGTTTTATAACATATCAGGTCCGCGGGCATGTCGCATCACAAGCCTTTAACGGGTAGAGCTTAGCATATTGGAATCGCCGATAGCAATTGCTGATAGTACCACATGTTATCGCATCGATGCAGCGGAGTGTTATGATATTGTCCCATTCCATGGGGAATCGCCGATAGTTATTCCAATCTTATGGAATAAATACTCTATCGATAATGTATTGTGTATCAATGCCTCCCTTTGTAAAAACCTCGCCGATAGTTAGTTTGATGTGAAATAGCATTATGGCAACAAAACTCCGTCGATGGTGTATTTCCATGTAATAGTCACATTATAGCCATTTGAAGCCGCTAATACTGTATTTCATAAATGGTTGCGTTAATTCCATTCAAAAGCATTGCCGATAGTGAAATTTGTAATTCCTATGGAATTACAGTTCTGATAGTGGAAAAGATGCTCTATTTGTAAATTTTCTCGATAACAAGGGTTGGGGTGATTAAGGAGAAAGGAGTAGTGATAGTAACCAGAAAAAGAAAAATTGATAAGCAGTTAGTCTAATAATAGATGACTGATACACCAATTGAAGCAGAAGGAGGAATTCAACCAAAGTTAGAAGAAATTGTAGCCGGATTTTGAAGTTTGTCTATATCACCTGCACCTAGGACACCATCCTTGAATAATGTGGGCCAGTAAAAATGAATCGCATAAATTTTTGTGCAATGGTATTTCCCACAAAGTGACCGCTGGTGGATCCATCATGTAGATCTTGAAGTACCTTCTCTGATTCATCTGCCTCTAGGCACCTAAAAAAACTCCATTACTGTTCTTTTCGTAAAGCACTCCGTGCACTGACTGATATAATAAAGCTTTCAGGTGTAATTCCCTCTTCTGTCCGATATACAATTGAGAGGGTATAGTGTCATGCTCAAGGTCCTGGCGCACATCTATGTACCAAGAGGTTCTATCTTTAGTGGGTGTTTCTCACCTTATGTCATACATCTCAATTTCTTGCTACCAACTGACGAGCTCTTCTCCACTCTCTGGAGTGTGTACTGCTTTAGCTACAAGTCTATAGAGCCCATGTCCTTTGATCATGTGAACTGGCTTGATTTCAAGATCATACTGTTGCAAGCTTTTCATCTAGTTCGTGCGTCATTCACCCAGATCTTGTTCTACAAGCAATGTGCGAACCGCTCGGTGGGGGATGAAGACTATGCAATGGTTCTTCAGCAAGTAGGGCTTGAAGTCTTTCACCACCTTGTAAATTGCATAAGCTTACTTGCCAATGGTGGGGTAGTTGAGCTTTGGTCCCTGCATGCTTTCACTCATGAAGGAGATGGGACGTTCATCATTAGCTTTGTTCTTCTAAGTGAGTACTACAGCTAGTGAATTATCAGAAGCAAAGGTGTATAGCAGGAAATATTTCTTGAAATCTAGGCTATAGAGCATAGGAGCTTCTATAATTTCCTGCTTGATTTGGGTGAATGCATATTTTCCTTCTTACCCCAGCTGTAGACTACATCTTTCTTAATCATGTCCTGGATAGGATTGACTATCTACACATTATCTGAGATGAACTTCCAGAGGAAGTTTATTTTCCCAAGAAGGGTAGCATGGGTTTCTTGTTGATTGGGTAAGGAATTTGTGTAATGGTTTGGACCCGATCTGGATCCACCTTGATCCCACTTTTGGCACAAATGTGTCTGAGGAGGTTCCCCTCCAATGCTACGAATACACTCTTTTTGGGATTCAAGGAAATCTCGTATCTCCAACATCGCTCAAAGATTTTCTTCAGATGGTGTATGTGGCCTTCTTGTATTCTTGACAACACAGTCACATCATTGAGGTATACCACCACTTTCTCTCCAATGAGTCTGATAAAGGCGATGTCCATGGTGCGCTGAAATATTGCGCCTATGTTTACAAGCCCAAACAACATTCATCTATAAGAAAACGTAAACCACTTGGTGCAGAAAGTAGTCTTGAGTCTGTTAGGTTCTACTACTAGAACCTGGTTATATCCCGAGAAACCATCAAGAAGAGAGAACATCTGTGCTCCAGATATTGTTTACAAAATGTGGTACATAAATAGCGCGGGGTAGTTGTTTTTGTCCAAGGCATGGTTTACATTCTAGAAATCGACACGCACCAGGATTTCCCTAGAATTATTATGTACAAGAACAAGGTTGGAGACACATGTGGAATGGAGAACTTTTTATATGTTTTGTGCATCCAACAACTTAGTAAGCTCTTTCTATATGAGGGGTTCAAGTGAAGGATGTACTTTCCTCAGCTTCTGTTGATATGGCTTGACCCCTTCTTTGAATTGGATGATATGTTGGATGATCCATGTGTCATAAGTTTTTATATCATCATACTTCCATGTGAACACATCTCGATATTGTTTGAGAAAGCGGACAAAGGCCTGTCATTGTTACTGTGTACAACACCTACCAAGATTGACAAACTTTGGATCTTGTTGTGTACCCAGGTTTATCAGTTCATGCGTCATGGTGGAACTGTGGGTCTTGTTATTCCTTGGCCCTTGAAAATGTTCTTGCAAGTCATATATCTTTTCCAATGTTGCCACACCTTTTGTGATAATGTGGCCTTTCCTATTACTAGATTTTGCTTGCAGAGAGCACTCGTGCTCGTCATCATCTATAACTGCATCTTTGAAGATGTTAGCGTTAGCCATCAAATGTAGTATCTGTTGATCATCATTAAACACACGTAAGTTAGCTATGTTGTCCAGGATAGATAGTTTGTAGAGAATTTGAATAGTACATCTATCCCTAATCAGTGACATTCTCAAAGCTTCATTTGCTAGTGCATTGGCAGTTGTGTTACGCTTACGCGGTACAACAATGATATTAAATGCTTGGAAGTTTGAGATTAGTCTCCTTACCTCTTATTGGTAACTTTTTATATGCGGTGATAAACAGTGGATGGTGTTACGTACTTTCCACACCACTATCTCTGAATCACCTACCACTTTGAGTGTGACCACATTGAGGCTAATGGCTTTCTGTAGGCCTAACATGAGTGCTTCATACTCAAAAACGTTGTTTGTGCACTCAAACTCCAAGAGACCTAAAACCAGATGCCTCCTATTGCATGGGTCAATCAAAACACACTCGACTCCTGAGCCATCATGTGTCTTTGGTCTATCAAATTAATTGGTCCACAACTCATCTGTCCACTGACCGCTTGATGTGCTAGTACTACTGCTACTATTGTTATTGCTACTACTGCCTCTATTGGTACAATGTGTTGTACAAGTTTCATTACCATTAGTTGGGCAAGGAAGGAGTCCCATTTGCGCATCTGGTGGGGTTGGAGCTAGACATGCAAGATAACACCCCAATGTTGTCTCAACAAGGTAGTTTCCGAACAATAGTTCTGCGAAGGCCAATGGTTAATTATCGCCATCGAGAGGAGGGACATTATGTTTCATGTACCTCTAAGATTCTACCCAGTTTTGGTTGCACTTGCCCTTGTATGGAAGCCACATGTGAGACCAGTCTATAACAAAATGTCTGTCTAGGTTGATGGACCAGTCTCTGCTAAGTAATAGAACATATGATTCTGGTATGTCCACAACGACTATGTCGATGCATTGGTGGACTCGACTGTCACAAGATAGTCGAATAATTACATGTCTCATTTCACCAATGGTTGGTACTGATGTTCAATCAAGTTGGATGATTTGCACAAATGTCTCGCTCCATTGTGCATTGATCTTCTTAGTAATGGAGAGTGGCATGACATTGGCTACCACGCCAAAATCAACCAAGCAGTTGTGAACATTGTAGTTAAAAACTACAAATGAAAGTAGGAATGAAGGGCAACCTAAATTTTCTTCTTCCATCTAGAGTGTATTGAGCACAGTGGAAAGTGATCCAGGAGGTGTGCTTGCTCCCTTCCTAGTAAATGCTACACTATTTGTTTTTGCCTATCCTAATGCACGCAGTAGGATATTTCAATGACTCTAGATCTTAGCCAACTTGAACAAACTGATGTTTGCTCAATTTTTCTTCATGTCATCGACAATGTTCTAGTCTAGAGGTGGTAGAATTACCGAGGTGTCTGAGTAGAATGGGTGTTCGTGTTGTCTGGAGGAGTGTTTTTCAACTTGTTTCTCATGGATGTGCTTTTGTCTACTGCTATCTTCCTGGAATTGCTTTGTTTTTTCTGCTTTCGGGCGGGCGGTGGATCGACCTTCCTTATCAACAGTTTGATCTTTTCTTGCATCTCCCCAACTATAGGGGGAGACCCTTTACTTTTAATATTGTAATGGTCCATTTCCTTTCGAGGCTACTTCTTGGTGTTCATCTTTGACTTCATTTGCAAGCACTGACACGCATTCACTCCATTCCTAAAGCTTGATGTCTTATCAAGTGCAACCTCTTCATCATCATTAGTGTTTTCTAGATGTTCCTGTATACTGCTTCCTGCATCGAGTGTATGACTACAAAAAGCATTTGTGACTCACTTCAAGTCAGAACAAGAGTTCTCAGGGTGATGTTCCTCGTGGAAAGAACAAAACCTAAGATCTCACATTATTCAAGCTAGAACATAGGCTTCTACGAAATTTTTGAAATGAACTAGATAGTGCTTGATGAGCTGCTTGTATGTCTCTACCTAGGCAGGTAATTGCTTGCAAATGTGTCTATTTTACATTGTTTGAGTTTAGAAACTTTAGTGGTCAAGATCTTGACAAGATAAGTGAGGGTCTCAATATTGGTTTCTTCCTTGTCTCTACCCTTACTCACCACTACTTGGGACATCCTGCTTGCATCCTTGGAGTCTTTTGCTGATTCTTCATCCTTGATGACTCCAACTGCATTCAGGCCTTTCTAAATGCGATGGCCTCTTCACAGTTTTCCAATAGTGCTAGTTTCACAGCTCACTTGACGAACTGCACAATGTTGGTCGACAGTGCAGATGTGTAGTAATCAATGGTGATGGAGTCATGAGGATTACTGTATGCTGCGAACTTGTTCAATATGCATGTAAACCTCTAATTGAAATCTTTCAATTTCTCTTTTCCCTCCATCTTGAGGCTTTCAAATTCTTTGAGTAACATGGATAGGCTCTTGTTGTCAACAAAACTCTCAAGAAACATGCATTTGAATGCAACCTAGTTCTATATAGAGATTGGTGGAAGGTTGTGATACCATGCAGCTACATGACCATCCAAGGTATAAGGGAACAATCTACATGCTACATCGTCATAACGTACCTTAAGGGTCCTCAACTATAGGTATAAGCTGTCCAAGTGGTCTTCTGCCTTCGCCATGCTATCAAGGTCGAACTTAATGTTCATTCTCTCCGCTCGCCTCGGCATCCTGTGTAGAACAACTAGGAGAGCCAATGGTCCCTAAGTTGTCCACTCAAGATTTGGGTAAGCCATCTCTTCTTCTTCTTCGTCTTGTTCCTCTCTTTTGGATTATGATGGTTTCAACTCTGTGTATGTCAGCTTGTCCCTACCTCTGCCTTCTCAGTTACCTTCCCCACCACCTCCTATACTAGATTTTGATCCCATGATCACAAGAGCTTCTTGTTTGCCTTGCCATAAGACCAAAGGTTCCTCTCTGTCTTCAATAGCTTCTACTAGACCTTCAAGTGTGGAAAGGACTGCTTCTTCCACCAATGATACAAAAACTCCTATAGAAGTGGCTTTTCGCTTCCTAGATGTCTGTGGAAGACCTTGTATGCCTGGGATGAGTCTAATTTCTTTTGCGAAATGGCAGGTGATGGAATGGATGGAGTGAAGTTGTTGATATGGAATCTCATGTTCAATTCTGGGAGGTGAGGAGTAACCAACTGCAGAGTCACGTGTAGATGAGAGGGATTATGAGTTACTACCTTGACCAGATGGTTGACAGTGACAACACACAAGGTAAGATAACACGTACAATACTCAACAGAGGAGTCTGAACAAGTGCAGTGGTTGTTACAACAAGATTTATGTGAAAGGTTTGTTTGATGTCTGGGAAGATAGCCACCACGGGCAAGACAGCCTTAGCAACATATACAACACATTTCCATTAACATATTATGTATTAAAACAAGTGAAATAGTTCAAGTGTTCAACATATGTGAAAGAAACATGCATTATAATTGTTCAACATTAGTCTTACAACATTTACAATACATGTGTGAAAATGTGTTGGCCTGTTAGTAGGCTTCTGAATTAAGCGAAAGTTCCAAGACACATCGTTACACCATACATTACTAACCCCAAGTGCGGGGCATTGGAGCCACTACTTACTCCTGAAAAAAAAGATTACAGACTCTCTTGGCTATGTGGGAGGAGCATAGATGAAGATTCCATCCATGTACAAATGAGGGGGTATTTATAGCCAAGGGTGAAACTAACCATTGTGGTTGTTCGACTACCCTCATGACTATTTGACTACCCTGACTTTTCAACTTTACATGAATCTTTGAACAACAAGTGGGACTCTTGGACTTCCACATTACATTACATTGATTGAAAACATAGCCCATAGTAGAGATGTGGGTGACATGACTCATGACATGACTCGACATGATAGTGCTGATACATTCATACCGTTGTTGGAGTGCATGTCTAGCTACAATGCTACTGGGTGATGGATGTCTTCATGCGGTGTCACAACTTCACCTCCACATGGAAAAGTGCATGGAGTCTTCGATGGTATTTGATTTGCTTGATGAAGTTTTGGAATGTTGTTCCTTGCTTGTGTGTCGGAAGGCTTTATAGTCTCATCTATTTGTGAAACGTGCATGCCTGTTCGTCTGTCCGTGCATGAGCACATCTTGAATGTTTGCCCATTCATTTTTCCATGAACACATATTTGCACAATAATCTATTCATGATAACATCTCTTCTCATGCATCGTTTGTTCGTTCATTGGTGAACCTATCCTTCTACATGTGCTCCGTTCATTCTTCCCATTCTTCGTTGTGCTATGTTTATTAGTGTAATTGTACCTGCTATCACTCATGAAAATATGACATCAAATCCAAAACATCCTATTATACCATGACACATGATCATTTCGGATGTAGGTGACAGGGAGAGGTAGGAAGGTTGTGAAGTGGGATGATGGATCTGGGCACTGCTATTGAAAACTGCACAAGAGTCACTAAGTGATGAAGATGGGAAATCCAAGCTGACAGTGACTGTCTGTGAGGTATGGCTCGGCTGGAAGGAAAAATTGTGAAATTTTTGGGAGGGACAATCTCGGCTGCAGGAAGGCAAGGTAGGTGGGATCTGTGTAGTTTCCGAAATGAGCAAGTAGCAGGGGCTAGAAGGCCAAATTCGCGCAATTTTCTAGCGGTACAGGATGGGTTGCAAGGAGGGTCAGTAGGCAGAGATTGCTATCAAGTCTATCGATGGCCTATATCCACCAAATTAGCATGTCATCAAGCATAACTTCTCAGAGCCCTAACTGTCTGGATACATCCTCATGGCTCTAGGAAAATCCTATATCACGAGACCATCTCAAGGGGAGAGGAGGAGAGGACATAAAGAGTATTTCTCAGTTATGATGGTGTATTTCTACCCTACATTCATCGCACATGAGATTAGCACATTCAATTGATGAGTCAAGAAGAGGAAGATACCAAGGATCAGGAAGGAACCCTCACTGTCTAAAGGTACACCATCTTCAAAAATCCTGATTAATATAAATGCAAGTTTATTTCCCTCCCAATGTCTTTTTTATGATATGTATAACTTGATCATGTTTATGTATTAAGTTTGTTTCTCATGTTAATTTTCCCTCATTGAAGAAAAAGATCATCTTTGTATGTTCGTGATTTTTTTGTAAGAGATTAGGTCTAGTAGTTGGAGAGGGATCTTGAGGTACAAGAAATATCTTTAGCAACCAAGGGTCTAGAAAATATACATCAGTCTGCAAGGGCTAAGGTTTTCACTTCTTCCTTGTTCGTCTCTTTCATTTATGTGGGTTTGAATAGAATAACTTGCTTGGGATTGGATTTGAACATTCACAAACAGTTGGATGGATCCAAGGGAAACATCCATATACGAATAATTCCTCTCCTTTTGAGAACTTCTTGAGGTAATGTTATGAAACCAGCTCAAGAAAAGATAGAAAAGATAGATCAACGCCTTAGAATTCAGCCTCTTTGAGGGGGAAACCTCCTTTACATTACATAAATGAACACATTGGATGATTCAAATGAAAAAACCTCCTTTTCTATATATAGGAGTCTAAGGAGTCACAATATAAACCAACCGACCTAACAATAATAAATATAAGCCAAAAAAATAAACAATAGAGGGATTCTATGGGGCACAGTAATAACAATATGGGGGCAATAGGGGCACAATAATATTAATAAGGGGTATAACTACAATAGTAATGGGGTAATCACTAGTATTATAGGGACCCAACATGCCCCTCGCCTTCAAAAAAGTGTTGTCCTCAGCACTTGAGTAGTTCTGGATACTTCTGCATAAAATTCTCATCCTCCCATGTGGAATCTTCAGCAGATAAGTCCTTCCACTTGATAAGATACTCTGAAATTGATCGATTTCGTAGCTGTTGAGTTCTTGTTTCTATGATTGCTTTCGGTTCCAATATAATTTTTCCTTCCTCATCAAGTTCTGACAATATTGTTTGAACTAGGAGCTTGTCGCCTATAACCTTCTTTAAACATGAAACATGGAAAACTGGGTGCAATCTAGAAGTTGCAGGAAGCTCCAATTTGTATGCCATAGTACCAATCTTTTGCAACACCTTGTACGGACCGTAATATTTTGGTGATAATTTATTGTCCTTCTTAACTTGTTTGAGAGACATTTGATTATATGGTTGTAGCCGTAGGAATACCCAATCACCTACATCAAAACTTTTCTCACTACGATGCTGATCTGCCTGTTGTTTCATTCTATTTTGTGCCAACACGAGGTTATCCTTTAAGAGTTTTAGGACTTGTTGTTGATGTTCGATGTGATGTTCCACTTCCTGAACCTTAGAATTTTCTCTTAAATATGATGTGATGGATGGTGGTTGATACCCATAAAGTTCCATAAATGGGGTCATTTTTGTTGCTGTATGGAAGGAAGTGTTATACCACCATTATGCCAGAGGCAACCATTTGACCCATTGTGTCTATTTATCAGATACAAAGCAATGAAGATATCCTTCCAAACATTTGTTTACTATCTTAGTTTTCCCATCAGATTGAGGATGATAAGATGAGCTATGAGATAACTGAGTACCAAGACAAGAAAATAATTCTGTCCAAAAATTTCCAGTGAAAATGGGATCTCTGTCACTTACAATAATCTTTGGGTTTCCATGTAGCTTTTGAATTGTTTCCATAAATGCAGTAGAAACTGTACTAGCTTTAAATGGATGTGATAATGCACAAAAGTGTGCATACTTGGTAAGTCTGCATACTTTGTAAGTGTGCATACTTGGTCGGATCATCAATTACCTTTTAGATATGAACCATGACCACAATTTTCCTTGTCATTTTCTAAATCACCTACCAAGTCACCTTCTAAAATAAACCTATTCTTTCCATGTGTCATGATGCTAACTTGTACCTACCATGTGTCACCTACCAATTGGCTAGTTGTTCAGCCACAAATTCCATTTCTACCTGCCAAGTGCTATACACTATTGTCATGTCATTACCTCTGCCACTTGTTTGCCACATCACTACCAAATATTATCAACTTTCTCAGGTCCAATTGTTGGCAAGAACAAAGATAAAATAATATAGAATATTTGTTAGATGATTACTTTGGTGCACCATGGGATGGTCGAATTGCGAGATGATTTGTTATGAAACTAGTTCAAGAAAAGATAGAAAAGATAGATCAATGCCTTAGAATTCAGCCTCTTCGAGGGGGCAACCTCCTTTACATTACATAAATGAACAATTCTTGGATGATACAAATGACAAAACCTCCTTTCTATATATAGGAGTCTAAGGAGTCACAATATAACCCAGCCGACCTAATAATAATAATATAAGCCACAAAAATAACAATAGAGGGATTCTATGGGGCACAGTAATAACAATATGGGGGCAATAGGGGCACAACAATATTAATAAGGGGTACAACTACCATAGTAATGGGGTAATCACTAGTATTACAGGGAGCCAACATGATTTGTTAAGGGCCAAATATAATATTTCATCTAGATATCCACCTCAATCAAAATTCATCCAGATTATTTTACATCTAGTGAGGATGCCCAGATACACTAAGGTGTCAAATATAATATTTCATCCGAATATCCCCCCTAATCCATATTCATCCAAATTCTTTTACATCCATATTTCTTTTGCATTCTTTAGGCATAATACGTAGAGGCTCTTATTTCTTTAATGAGTCGAGGTTATCCTTAATGAAATCACTTGCTTATCATGTCAACAATTTGGACATTAATGACTATACCTTTGACATCAATGACAACACATGTGCACAAGTATGGCATAGTAGAAGGTTTATCCCTGATAGACAAGTTAACAAAGAAACTAGTGAATCAATTCCTAATGTAGGCAACTCTACTAGTTTCTCTCCTCATCTTCCATCTAGATGACCAACCTTTGTTGGCATATTAAAAATATTAAAGGGAAAGTGCTTAAAAACTAAGTTGACACCCAACAAGAGCTGCTAATTTGCATGTTGAAACCATGGACAAAGTTGACAGGCTAAGTAGGAAAGTCTCAAGGCTGGAAACAAATTTGGTAATTTTTGACTACTCCTCTTCATTAAATGATAATGAGTAGCAACCACCTATCTTGGTGGATTCTCGTCCTCAACTATGATTAAGCAAGTCAGTTCACTTATGAAAAACACAATTTATAGAGTAGTTATGCTCATGGTCATCAGTTTATGTTTTTTGTTATCTTCTTGTTATAATTTCAGTTTGAAAGATAATATAGCTGTCGACAGAACATTTAACATAAAAATTTTGAACTTATGCTACTCGTTTAGTTTCCTAAGTGGCAAACTAGTAATTGAAAATATTTTTCTATGTAAGTTTTTTAATCATAATATAGAGGGCTTAAATTTACAAAAAAATAAAAATACAGACTTCATTTATTTAATAATTTCATTCGTTTAAGCCTATGGGGGTAGCTCAATTGGTGATTGTCATGTTATGATGTATGATGTAAACCATGAGATTCAATGTTCAAATACCCTGTGGGTCAAACCAACAAAAAATTATTAATTACATTCCTTTAAATAATATTTAGAGTAACATAGTCCAAGGGGACAACTCAATTGGTGATCAAAGTAATGTGAGTCCTGAGAAAACTAAGAGATCCATGGTTCAAATCCCCCCTATTGTGACCCAACTTACAAAGTGGAGGACAAGCCTTAAATTCTCAAAGCTTTACTGGTAGCTACGTGTCAGGCAGGTTGTTGTGTTCCTCTGGGATACAAAAAAGAGAGAAGAAAAAAATTAAAAATAAACTAACTTGAATGCAATTGATATGTATTGACCCAATTTATTTTTGTAGTTTCTAAATAGAAAGACTTCAATAAAATTTGAAGGTTTGTAATTTAGAAATTTGATCTATTTTTTTTTTTTTTCTTTTAACAAAGTTTCATTTTAAAATGACTTTATATTGATTTATTTATATAAGATTTTTTTTTTTTTCCAATTTTCCAATTTTCTAATTCTAATATTTTTAATAACAAAGCTATTAAATAAAATATTTTTCTCTTCAAATAAAAATCTTTATATTCTATATGAGTTATATATGTGTGTCAATTTTTTTTTTTTTTTTTTTTGTCCTAGAGGAACCCAACAACTGCCCTAACACGTAACTACTAGTAAACCTCTGGGGGGATAAGATATGTCCTCCTCCCCATAACCTATGTCACAATGGGGGGGATTTGAACTTGTATCTTTTGAGTTTCAACGATTTCACATTTCTCAGATTAACCAATTGAGTTGCCCACCGGGGACAATTTTTTTTTCATAAAAAAAACTATAATTTTAATTTTTTTTATCAACAAAATTACAATCTATATATACCTCATGGCATTCTGATGGATTTGGAGCCACTGCAATTTTTTTTATCTATGAGAAAATTTCCTTTTAGCATGAGGGTGATAGTAGCTTTATTTTCTTTATAGAAACCAACAAAGAAGTTCTTCATTTCCCTCCATTATGTATTTTGCATGTTTCATCCCATAATATCATTTTAGATAAACATACCTTCCAACTTATTACAAAAAGTAAACTAGTTAAACAAACCCAACTTTAACCAAAAATAGTAAAGAATATTTGTGGTTAGACCTAAAGGCCAAGAAGACATTTTTTCTATTGGCATTCTTTATTTTCTGAGACTTCAAATGAGCCTTTGTCTAGTTCCAATCTAACCTTTGACATTGTATTTTCTTCTATTTTTCAATGGCTAAAAATATGATGAAAAGACATTTGAGAAAAAAGAGTGATTTATTGTTGTATTTTTTCAAATAATGAATATGGTGTAACTTCGGATTCTTGTAGTTCCATTTACCCAATTTATAACATTTGAGAATGCCCACATATATGTAAAGTGGAAATATTCTAAGAGATGGAAATATGAAGTAGAAGTTTTAGTACAAAAAGTTCAGCATAGTTATTTGATGCAGGACCAATGTTTGCAGACAAATAGATGGAGGCATATTTATAAATATTTAGAATTATACTTTCTCCAACCATCGAAGGGGACCCAAGCCACCCGATCAAAGAATTCCTAAGGAGATTCCATATGTGTATCAAGTATAAGAGTATGCTACGAATGGGAAACTTTTTTTTTGTAGGGGATATTGTGAGCTATAACAAGGCTTTGAATAGTTATTTTTGTTGTGGATATGCCTTTATTGTCGAGTATGGCTCAGTTTCGCTCTAGCAAAATTCCCAAATCCATGATAAATGGGAGGCATTTGTGTTAGAATATTTGTTGAGATGCAAGTGAAAGGGAGATACATTCATTAATGCTAGAGCCATTCCAGTGGAAAGAGATTCCTTCCAACTAACAGATTTCTCTCCAAATAGCTAGTGTGATGGGAAAATTAATGAAGAGATGGCTTATAGTTCCCATATTCATAAAGAAAAGGGGGAATATTCATGGGCCAAAAAAGGAAAAATTTTGGTGGCTGTCCTAAGTTGGGAATTTGTTTGTAAGCATTAAACAAATAAAAAGTTTTTCCTTTGGTAGGCATTCAAGCTTCTAGTGTTTTTCTCTGCACAAGGTAGATACCCTAAAGGATCTTCCATTGCTAAGCTCATGTATTTGAATTTAGGGGTATATGATCCATGTGAACTATGTTTCCATATAAGCATATCTGTAGAGTAAGTGAGTGTCACCCTGGAATGTCAAAGAGCTATGATGTACCTATTCCAATGTTCTACATGTTCCTTTTTAAGCCCTAGGTCTTTAGAAAAAACCCATTCTTGCTATCCTCTAAAGTAGTTGAAACCGGATATTTGATTGAGTGTGACAATTCCATTTGTGTTTAAATTTTGAGTTAGGGGTGGAGGTAAAATATGTTCTTGTTGACATCCAATCCAAGGATTAATGACAATTTGAAGGTGAGCCCCATTGCCAACTTTCCAACTAAGATATGTTTTTATTAGAGGGAAATATTTGATGATGGATTTCCATATAATATATCCATTATTAATCATTTTTCCAATGGATTGAATCCATTCAATGAACATATTAAGATCAATGTACTTTTAGATAATAGTTTGAGGCCAAAGACCTATCCCTTGTAAGGTTTTCAAGGCCCCTTTTCCAACAAGGGCTTTTGAGAAGCATATGAGGGTTTTTAGACCCCACCCCCTGGGCTTTGGGAATATTTATTATTTTCCAAGCCATTAGAGGAAATCATTTTTCCCCTCTTGTCCCACCCACAAGGAGCATGAGGTATACTATCTAATTTTGCGCAAAATTCTAGATGGAATCCAAGAAAGAGAGGCCCAATATACTAGAATGGCCTCTAGGATAGATTTGAACATGGTGAGTCTTCCAGCTCTAGAGATCCACATGTTGCACCAAATTTCGATTCTCTTCTCAATATAACCCAATAGCCAGTTCCAATATGCTTTCTAATAATTATTTTCCCTCAGCTTGAAGCCCAATTACTTTAGGTGCATTGAGATATCTTGTATACGGGCATCAATGATAGATATGATTTTCTATTTTATGTTTGTCCTTATTCTCCAACAATATAATGAGTACTTTTCCATAATTATTTGCATGCTCTTTTCTAGTGAAAAGGTGTCCAATAGGATTTTTAAATTCGGAAGATGCTCTCGTTTCCCATCGGAAGAAAACAAAAAACAAAAAACAAAACAAAAAAAACAAAAAAACAAAAAAACAAAAACAAAAAAAAACAAAAACAAAAACAAAAACAAAAACAAAAACAAAAACAAAACAAAACAAAACAAAACAAAAAACAAAAAACAAAAATACAAAAGAACAAAAACAAAACAAAACAAAACAAAACGAAACAATACAAAACAAAACAAAAACAAAACAAAACAATAAACAAAACAAAAACAAAAACAAAAAAAACAAAACAAAAAACAAAACAAAACAAAACAAAAAAAAATGAGAACTTCATCCACCAATAGGAGATGAGTCAAGGAACAATGGTTGGAGATAATGATACCTTCGTAAGTAGACCTTTTTCTTTGCATCAGTGATAAGCCTAATCATGCCTTCTTCTGGTAGAAGGAAAATAAATAGAGATAAAGGACATCCTTCATGGACTCGCTACTCCATGTTGAAGAAAGGGATGATCACTCCATTGGTAAGAAGAGAAAATGAAGTGGTGGAGATTAAATTTAAAATCCAACTAAAAAAGGAGTGATAGAACCCCAAATGTATGAGGAGGAATCTTAGATAGAGCCATATGACCCAGTCAAAGGATTTGTAGAGATCAAATTTGAACACAACAACCTTTTTCCTTTCTCCTTCCTAAATCAAATTTCTTAATTTGCCTAGAATTTGGCATGGGAGAGGTGATATTTTTGACCCCTCATAGAAGGCTCATGATCCCTCCTTAGATGAGTTGGAGGACATAAATACCTAGGATTTAAAGAGGGAGTGGATATTGTAGGGTGAAGGGAAGGGGTTGGTAATGGGATGGAGGGGATGTTTTTGGAAAAAATAGAGATCAACTCGATTTAAGAGAACAGTTGAAGGAGTGATTAGGAGATCCTACAAAGAAGAGGGGAGAATCAATTGGCAATGTGGGGGCTTAAATGGAGGGGAGAGTAAAGGGGGTAAGAGGGAGCAATAACAAGGGAAAGAGGAGGGGACGGAAAAATAGTGGAGGGAAAAAGATAATCATCCAAACATGAATGAGAGGGAGGAATTCCCCTTTGGAGTTCGATCACCGAGCAAAGATTCCTTTTGGCAGTCTGAGAGAGTTGGGATTAGTTCCTATGGAGGGGATATTCTAGTGCCACTTGCCTTAATGATAGCAGGGATTTCCTCCAATGTAGCTTCAAATGGATGGTCTAAGTTTTGATTTGGAGGAGAGATGTATGGCAAAGAGACAAAGAAGAGGTCCTCCTTGTGAACTCATTTTGCTCATGATTTCCCCATATGATTTAAGTGTGGCAGTAGTCACATTTGAAGGGAATTCCTTCATAATCTAGGATTTGTTTGTGCATGAGCTCTCTAGATTTGATGCTTATCGAGTTGAGGGATCCTGAGGAAAGGTTTAAGCCCACTAGAACTTGATCCATCCCTATATAACCTATTTTATAAAACTACATGTCCACTTCATAGAAAATCCCTAATGTATTGCCAATTTCTTTGAATACATTGAGTGACCAAAATATGAGAGAGAGGCTCGGTAGCCTAATCCAAGTTGGCACAATGGAAAACTTCTTAGAGTGGGTGTCAAAACTAATATACCACTTCTTTGCAAACAAATATTTCTAGGCCCATGAAAAATGTCGCCTAAGGATCCTCTCCTGATTTGAAATGGAGCAGATTAGTAATGTTGTGCTAATTCCCCATTCAAAATAAAACCAAAGATCCTTATCATTTGCTTATCAAGTGCTTAAGGATTCAATATTTTCGCTTAATTAACTAATTCCATTAGAGTTTCTTATGTAAATGTTAGAAATAATTTAACATAAAACATATGCTGAACAACAGCAAAATAACATCAAAGAACATTAAAATACAACACATAACAAGCACATGATAAGGGAGTTCACCCCTCCTGGGCTACTTCTCCTTGGTCCGACTTCCAATGGCTTGGGCCTCCCTACTATGCTCAAATTACAACAAAAGTGTGTTTACAATGCTCCAATGCCTCTGACACCAGTCTCAATGAGTTCAACATACTCAAATATGGCCATTTAGCCTATTTTTGCATCCCATTTGGATAAGAATTGAAGAAGTTATGACTTATCCTAGTTCTCCCACTATTTGTTCCATAGATTGCTCCAAATCCGACCAAAAGCCACATTTCCACTCAAAAATCCACTGATGGAGCAAGGAATTTGCCGCACCGCGGGCCATAACCTGTTGACCGTATCCCAAATCGCAGTCAGTGAGTGTTTACGGGTGGAAGGCCTCATTAACACAACGAAATGTTGCGATTGCGATATCAGTAGACCTGACGAGAACTTAAATTATTACATATAAAATCATGCGATCGAGGTCTTATCGCTCATCGCAATCGACAATTGGTGTGGGAACATAATTGGTGATATGGTGAACCCACGAGGACATTAAACTGCAACATATGAATTATCGCATTCGGGAACCCAATCACAAATCGTATTTGGCACTTTCCATTGGCAGATACCAAAACCCATACCTCCGTGATATCAATGGACTTGTTGGGCTACGAAATATAGTGTATAACATATCGTGTCTGGGGAAAAATCGAAATCAACGTTATCCGCAGTGACACACACACACACACACACACACACACACATATATCGGCGGGTACCGGGTGCGATATGTAGTTGTGATATATCGCATCGTAACCCTAACTATGCCGAGGGCCGATTCTTAACATTATGCGATACGCGATTGCGATCACATCGCATCGCAACCTGCTTTGTGCTGGGGGCCAATTTTTTAATCCGAACCACTTATCTTTGTGATATTCGATATGCGAGGGCCAATGGAAGTCTGCCACTTGGTGCCTCCTCATTCGCTAAAGACCTTACCACATCATCCCAATCCTGTCATGTAGACAAGTCAAACTTGAACTTTGACTTGCTATAACTTCTGCATATGAACTCGGATTTGAGTGTCGTTCACACCGTTGGATTCTGAATGATGATCTCTTCAATATGAAATTGAGTTTGACAAGACTATGAAACTTTGATGTTTGAGCATAATTTCGAGCACCTAATCATCTCCACATTCTTAGTCAATTTTTCTATCCAAACCATCCAACCTTTACCCAAAATCATATCAGAGAGAATAAGCAAGAAAAGGGAGGAAATTTTCCTTTCTCCACTTACAGAGTACAACCATTGACATTCATTTACTGGTAAATCTAGCCACCACCACAAATTCCTCCATTATGTGAATATCATTTGATAGATATCCCTTCCTAGGATAAGACTTGGCTGCTCAACCTTACATGTATTTGCACTTAGGTTTTTGACTTCATTGCTAGTTGTGAACACTTTGGGGAGTTATTGAGGGTTGAATCTACCAAAATGCATGTTGGGAGTCAACAAACTGTTAAGAAAATTAGAAGAGATGAAGTAGTTGGTCCGATAGGGGAGGTATGTTGGTAGGGGAGAATGGAAAGATCCAGATAAATAAGATCAATCCACAAGAATAGTGATGAGGGAGGAAAGGAACCAGTCAATGTTTGGCAAGGTGGAGAAGGGGCAAGGACCTCGGGAGAAGGAAAGAGCTTAGAAGATGGGTCATTTAATTTAGGGTTGTCAGGTGCAACAAGGATAGGTGAGGCGTGAGGGTATGGAAGCAAGGAGGATGTTGCCAAAAGAGGCCTAGAGGGAGTATCACTAATGAGAGCCCATGAGACCTACAGAGGGGGAAGGGAAATCATGCAAAGTTTCAAGGAGGAGAAACCCAAATCTAGGTTCCTTCTAAGGGATCCAACAAATAATGTACTAAATTTACTAAACTAAATTCTATTTCTAAAGGTTCGCGAGGAAATAATTTTTTTACTACCATAAGTGGCACTATATTTACTTGGTTTAGAATAACTTGTAACCTTGCTACATAGAAGTCTCTACCTCAGTCACATATAGATTTTTTGTGCGCATTAACTATTAGTTTTTTAAAAACTATGAAACAATAAACTTAAAACATTTCTTCCAACACATCTAATTCATTTTATTTTAACTAATTATTTATGGTTTTTAATAATATTAAATATTTAATTAACCATTATATACATAAAACTTTATATAATCTTTCAATTCTATATTAGTGAAGTAATATAATTTTAAATTATTTATTATTTTTTTAATATAATGTTTTAATGATATAATTAAATATTAAATTATTAAAATTTAATCTTCTTAATATATGAAATATTATAATATAATTTATATTATGGGATCTACCCAGTTAAAAAAAAAAAAAGTTTATTAATAAAAATAATAATGATTATTTAATGAAGCTCAGTCTAAGTAATACAAATACTTTATTTCAATATGGCTTTTCACTTCTCACCTTTTAGAGTAAACACATAACGCATTCATTCAAATGGTTATTAAATAATATAAAATTTTAATTGGAGAGAGTTTTCAATTTATTCATGTTTAAAATGTAAAGTCAAATTATTTACGAGGTTAAATCTATTTTAATTCAAAATTTATGAAAGGTTTAAAGGATCAATTTTTTTAATATACAATTTTTTTATTAAAAAATTTATATTTTCAAAAAATTATTCTTTTCTGGTACTTAATAAATTTAAAATTAAAATAAATTTAGGTTGATAATTATAATTATCAAGTTTATTATTTTTAAATTTAATTTTATATAATTTCAAAGCATGTCTTAGAATTATTTGTACTTGGTTAAGAGTTAGTCTTCCTCATACCTATGGAAACAGGTTAATTACTCAGAGGTATTGGAAGGAGTGAAAGTCTGCCCCCTACAGACCATGAGTGAGTTATTCCAAGTGGCGTGGTTTTCGTGAATAAGGATCAATCAACTTGCATTCAGGGATAACAGTTAAAGATGACTATCATCACTGTTTTTTTTTTTTTTGTAAATTAGGCTACTTCTATTATTATACAAAAGGTTACAAAAAGATTACATCGAGGCAGGCCTCAAAATTCATCACACTGAGATGGATTTAGCAAAGCTTGACACTTAAGTGTAAAACGACCCTTGACACAGAACCTTGATAACTAGAGGACAGACAATTGTCACAGACCATAACTGGAAGACCAACAGATTGCCAAAAACCGTAACCAGCTGAGAGATAGACAAAATGACCCAGACCTTACTATCAGTCCCAGACTTTATCCCAAGAGTGATACAAATTACAATATAACAGCATACATAGGTGTGTATGAGAACCGCTTCCGACCTGAACAGAGCTGAGCATGGCTTAAGCTTTACAGAAAAAACCCCACGAAGAAGGCGGAAAACTAGAATTACCAGACAAACACCATTGAAACGCCAGAACCACCACCTTGGGCAATGTCCTGACCAGAACACCCTGGAGGCAGGTTCAAACATCCACAGAGGTAGAGGGCTGCTCCTCCACAATCCTGCATCTGTATTGATCCGACGCGCTTGAATCCGTGTATGGCGCTTCATCTTTTGTCGGCTCGCTTGGACCCGCCACCGCACCCGAGGTTTCCGCAGGCTGAGCTCTTTGACACAGGACTGGCGAAGGAGGCCTTTGTTCCTCAGAGACTTCTGGTGGAATTGCATTGTCACATTTCTCAATTCGAACAGATACATAGTACGTTGAATTATCCAGTGAGCATGGGAAGCGAAATCGAGTTGAGGGATGCGAGCTATGCGCGCATACAGCAACACGAGCACGCCCTCTGCCTCTCCCTCGGCCTCGCCTTGCACCTCGTGAATCATTCCGTCTGAGGAGGATTCCGTGGAGTGAGAGGAGCGCTGAGGATTGGCTCTTCCTCTGGAGCCTCCCCGAGACCCGCCCCTGCGGCTACTAAGGCGAAGCCGTTCTCGCAGCATGCTGAAATGAAATGAAAAGTGAAACTAGAGCGGAGACTGCACAGAGAGCAATGGCTCCTCGAGTCCAAAGGCACAGGGAGCCAAGAACTCGAGCCCAAAGACGTGAAGACTTGCAGGGGCACAAAAAGCAGGAGATACCTGACAGCGGGAACACAAAGGGGCGCAACAAGATTAGACTATCATCACTGTTGGTTTGACAACTAAATTATGATAAATTTTCTCACCTATTAAAAAAATATAATCTTACAACTTTTCCTATAATATAAGATAACATAACATTACAACTTCCCAACTGGAATAAACATTGAAATTTTTAGATATTAATCTTCAATTAAAAAAAAATGGGAAACAAAATGTTAAGTTATATTTGACAATGACAAAAGTACGTCTCGAGCATTGAGATGGCATGCTGTTAACCATTCGTAATTGGTCAAGCGAAAGACTCGCTTTGATATGTAACATAGCTGCTACTGCAGAAAATGGTATTGCACGTGAAAAGTATAGCAATCAGTACATATAAGCTGTTTTCCATTATATCACACAGGGGAATCTTAGGCCCACATTAATTCCTTCACCATACTGCCAAATAGTACATAAAAATAACTACGATCACACTATAATTTTCCAGTGATCTTCGATCAGTGGAAACAACAGAAGTGAGTCCCACTCTGTCGTTGTGGAAGCCTTATGTAATTAATATTACAGTTGGACTGATACATCAATACATTTATAACAACAAATTTCAGGCTTCATCACGTTTCAAATCATGTGGAGGCTTTTGATCAGACAATGACGAGTCATGGGTCTCTATTAAATTTCTCATAAATGTCTTGCTTGTAGAATTGCCTGGTTATGTACACCAGAACAGCTGCAATGGCCGAACCAACGATGCTAACTGCCGCCATTATGAAAAACGTTATCTCAAAGCATGGTTTCCTAACACACAACATTTCATTTGATGTAGCTGCAGCATCAGTAGATGACATTTCAAGCTTTGCTCGTCTATCGTAGAAGTATCATGCGACCCTAACAGAGAAAACGTAGGCTCCAAGAGGGCTGACACTTGCTCCACTTGCTCCAATATGGTTCTACAACCTTCATTGTGTCGCTCAATTACAATTGTCCACCGGTGTTTCTTTCCCATTACATTATAGTGCATCGACCCTTTCATCATAGTGTCACATTTTATGTATTAATGTTGATATCATCGATTTGTGGCCATGTGGAACTGCATTTGCTAGTGGGTGACACATAATTTATTGAGTCCAGCCAATTGCTAATTCTTTGTGTTATTTGCAGTTATTAAAACATCTTTGTTAACTTTGTTATGGGAGACTATGGGAGAGGGACTAACTATAAGCACAACCATATCTCGAATTAGTGAATTTTATAAACCTTTCTAGATATGGGATGATGCTTTTACAAACTTGAAATTTAAAACACTAAATGTACAAGGCAAATAGAAAAATAATTTAGTTAAGTGAATTGAGTTTTGCAGAGTTACAAAGGAGTTTTTGCTCCCTAATTTTACATACACCCACAAATATTCCTCGAAAGGAATTAATTCTCAAGCACACAAATGCTTAAAGGGAACTTAAAATGCCATTAAATGCTAATGAGTGGGGTGAGTTGGGGATGCAAATTCAAAAGATGAGGATAAAAGCAAAATGAGCTTAGTATGTAACTCATAATGATTATAGTGTAGGGTTTTAAAGGTGTAAGGGTAGGATTATAGCTTCATAAACCCTAATGCATCCAATTGAATGAGAATGACAATGACGATGAAGAGAAAGATGAACATGTATGACGTGACTTGTAAAAAATGTGCAATCACAGCCCTGGATGACAACTAGGTCAAGAGAGGAAGCCATTGCCATGAAACCTTGGAACCCAGAGGGGAACCCAAAATTTAATATGGTTGAAAATTTTTGGGTGATCTAGTGACTACATCATGTTTTTAAGAAAATCCTGGTTTGCTTCCCATGTTGGCATGATTTACAAAGAGCATTATCTAGTTTTGATATCTTTGGCATGTCTTTCACTACTTGTGTCTGACTGATTTTTATTGGATTTTTGAAGCTTATATGATCCATCGTCTTATGCCATACTCAATTCTCCTCAATTTTTTCCACACAAAATTTTCCTCCTTTTGCTTCATCAAGAATCTATACATTGTTTGAAGACATGTTAGCCTTTGTTACTAGTTTTCCCATATATGCATTTCTAATTTCACATTTTTTGGAATAGAATGTGAGATCATATCCTTAATCACACATTTGACTCACATTTAAGAGATTATGTTTTAGACCTTCCATGTATAAAACATTTTGAGCTTTAGTTCTTTTGTTTTCTATGTTGATTGTGCCTTTTCCAACTATTCTTATAGATGCATTGTTAGTAAGTATTACTTTGCCTCCATCTTTTCCTTCTAATTTAATGAATTTGTTTTGATCTCTTGTCATGTGTCTTGAACATCCACTATCAATATGCCATTTGTTTTCTTGATTTTGGGGAAAGAACACAAAACCACTTTCTTGCTTCTTCCTTCTTCTCTTGCTTCCTTTTTCATATGGTTGGGTGTTGATCTTTGAAGGTGCATATTTCCATTTATTTTGAGGCATGCCTAAATTTCTTTTGCAATCCCACGCTTTGTGCCCTTATTGTTGAATTTGTAGCATTCAATGTATCCAATAAGGGAACAAAATAATTATTTTTCTAATACCATTATCATAAATACTTTCAAGTTTTCTTTCATTGGAGATTTAAGGAATTCTCTCCTTCCATTCTCTTTTCTTTCATAAGCTCTAAAATAAACTTATTTATGACCAAAATTATTACATGAATAGAAATATCCATAAAATAAATTTTGGTAACTCAATGTATATTGTCTAAAGGAATAACATTGTTGAATTTCCTTTACCTACCTTCTTTGGCATAGTCATCACCTTGTTGATTTGTAGCTATACCAATATCTTTCCTATTTTTTATTGATCCTTTTAGCATATTTTCATGGCTTCCATCTTCTCCTTTTCTTGATTCCTTTGATTCTCTCTTGTATTTTTCTTGATTTTCTGAATGGCCTAGCCCTATTTTGGTGGAGGAAGATTTAAGACTTTGTGGGTCCTTCATATTGTTCTTGAGTACATCATCAAAGATAATAGGTTCTTTGCATTATTTTTCTGATGCTGTTGAGCTTGACCCCCCGTTGGGGTTCTTATGATTCTCTTGAATAAGGCAATCCTATCTTACATAAGGGAGCCTCTGACAACGAAGAATATGGTCTAATGTTTAGGTTCTTTTTACTAGCATTAAATTTTGATCTAGCCGACCTTTTACTTTTTCTAGTTCCTTTCTCAAAGAGACATTTTCAGATTCCAACTTCTCATAATGTTCTCCTTTTTATTTTAGCTAATTTGTCATAATATCCTTTATTCTTTTAGTTTCTTCTAGTTCAATTTTTAGAAGGATGATCAAATCTTCATCACATCCTTCATTCATACATTGTTGCAATAGATGTTTTAATTGATCGGCCTTTTTCCTTAGTCGTATTATTTCTTCTAGGGCACTCATAGGTTATCTGTCAAGATCCACTTCCCCTTTAATCTCTTCTTCAACATTCTGATTATTCATGGCTATGAATTGGATTTTTCCTCTCTCATCATTAGACATGCATTCACAACTTTATAATCACTATTTTCTTTGGTATACAAACTTTTCCTTTTCATATGTCATTTTATTTTATGATCATGATAATTAAATCATTCTTTATCGTCACTATCATTTAATTTTGCACGAGGACACTTAGATGCATAGCGACCTATTATACCACACTCAAAGCACTTGAATGGAAGCTTACCTTTGAATTTGCTAGTTCCCCTTTTCAACATTCTTACAAATAGAGCTTCTTCATTTGATTCAAGACTCGAATCTTCATGAGCCTTGTGTCTATTTGTTTCTTTTAATTCTTTAAATTTTTCCTCCTTTTATCTTGACTTCTCCCTCTCTTTTCTCATTTCATATGCTATGATAATGTCATGAAGAGTATCCATATTTATCTTTTGAGGATTTGACATATATTCAATAGCTAAAACTTTTGGAATAAATCTTGAGGGAAGGGATCTCAGTATTTTATGTATAATTTCATATTCCGTAATTATCTCACCAAGCTCCTGATATAATTAACTATCTCATCTACACAAAGAAATAATGCTAAAACATTTTCATTTTCCTCCATTCTTATACTTTCAAACTATCCTTTATGAGTTTGTATCTTATCCTTTTTCACTTTTTCATCTCCTTGATAGCTGCTTTAAATCTTGTCCCAAATCTCTTTGGAAAATTTGCAATGTATCACTTTGACAAACTCTATATCTATTAGTCCACATAATATGACACTTCCAGATTTTGCATTATTTGAATAAAGTACTTTTTCGTCCATATCAGTTGCTGGAGTTATCGGAACCTAATAACCATTTTTGATGAAAAACCATATATCAATACCTAGAGACATGATATAGGTACTCATTCTTACCTTCCAAAAAACATAATTTGATCCATTAAAAAGTGGAGTTTTGCTTGAGGAAGATCCCTTATGACTGGCCATGATTCCTCCCGATCCAACTTCTAATGATTAGACTTCTTCTTGAAGGAACCTAGCTTTGGTTCCGATTATTGGAATTATGATTATACTGAGAGGGGGGTGAATTAGTATAATGGAAAATTTGTAACTAGTCAAACTATTTCAATGCATATACAATATCAATCACATCATCAACATAAAAATACATAAGATACATATGAAACTAGTTTAATTATAAATTATCTTGTAGGAACTAACCTATTATTACATTGATTCACTAACACTAACCAAAGTGAGATACCAATATCTTGAAATGATTTATTAGAAGCAATAATAAGGATACACCAATCCTCTCACATAATTTATTGGCACCAACCAAAAGGAGACATTCATCCCCTAAAATGATTTACTGATACCAGCCAAAAGGAGACACTAGTCCCCTAAACTGATACAATTATATTTATTGCACAATCTTGTGCATGATACTAATTATGATCCCTTGAGAACTACACTTTGTTCTTGTTATTCACAACCTTATTTTCAGAATTCATATAACATTCTTGCACACAACAACTAGCATCACAATTATAGATTTTGTAGCATTTTTCTACACTCAAATTGAATAACTTCCCTATCTAGGTCACATGTATTCCTTAGAATTCATTCTCATGTTTGTTCCACATTATGTCCAAGAGAACTCAATTTTCTCAGTTCTTCTTCTTTGTACTTTATTTCCACACTCTATCACATTTCTCCACACATCTTCAAATTTCTTTGGCTTAAGTTATTGTTACCTCATTATTCCAACGTAGTCCTAGTTAGGGTTGACATGCCATGGAGATCCAATCCAAATGACTTGGATTACCTTTATATTTTCAAGGTTTCAACAAATATTGGATCTAATTCCACTCAAGTGTGACTGATAATTGGACATCCAAATATCTTATTTTCTTGGATTATTTTATCCTATAAAATGGGCTTACTTTAACCCTCCTTGTCTCTTGGGAGCCACATTGAAACCAAGCGCTATGACCCAAGGAAAACACAAACAATTCTTACTCATATCTATATAATTCATGATTTATATATCTAGGAATCTACCTTTTCCTTATGCACACCATTGTTTGAAGCCCGAATGAGCAAGAGGCCTAATATCATTTTCTATTTTCTCTCTGCAGAACCTTGACAATGAAAACCCTAACCAACTCCTATGCTTCACCTGAATTCAACGCCCATGTTATTTTCTAAAAACCAAACTTGGTTCCTACCCATGCTACAAGATGATCAAATGATTTCTCTTTTTGTGTGAAACCATAACTAAACAAAACTTTACTTTAACTACCTCCACCAAATTTTGAATTTGGGTTAAATAATTTAACTCAGCACCCTCCCTCATGGCAAGATTCCTTGATGACTTTTCATTTATTTTTCAATGTGAAACCTTAGACAAATAGAATCACACTTTAACTATCTTCGTTGAATCTAGAACCTGGGTCAATCAACCATACATGTTACCTAAACGCACTCTTGGATGGTTGGATAATCAAATTACCTTTTAGATCTGAACCATGGCCCACAATTTTCCTTCTCATTTTCTAAATCACCTGCCAGGTCACCGTCTACAATAAAACTAATATTTCCATGTGTCTTGATGTTAACTTGTACCTACCATGTGTCACCTACCAATTGGCTAGCTGGTCGGCCACAAATTCCATTTCTACTAGCCAAGTGTTATACACTAAATATTGCTATGTCATTACCTCTGACACCTATTTGCCACATCACTACCAAATATTATCAACTTTCTTGGGTCCACTTGTTGGCCAAAACAAAGATAAAAAAATATAGAATATTTGTTAGGTGATTACTTTGGTGTACCATGGGATGGTCGAATTGTGAGATGATTTGTTAAGGGCCAAATATAATATTTCATCTAGATATCCACCTAAATCCAAATTCATCGAGATTATTTTACATCTAGTGAGGATGCCTAGATATACTGAGGTGTCGAATATAATATTTCATTCGAATATCCCCCCTAATCCATATTCATCCAAATTCTTTTTACATCCATATTTATTTTGCATTCTTTAGGCATAATATGTAGAGGCTCTTATTTCTTTAATGAGTCGAGGTTATCCTTAATGAAATCACTTGCTTATCATGTCAACAATTTGGACATTAATGAATATACCCTTGAAATCAATGACAACACATGTGCACAAGTATGGCATAGTAGAAGGTTTATCCCCGACAGACAAGTTAACAAAGAAACTAGTGAATCGATTCCTAATACATGAAACTCTACTAGTTGATCTGGCATATTAAAAATTTTAGAGGGAAAGTGCTTAAAAACTAAGTTGAAACCCAACAAGAGCTGCTAATTTGCATGTTGAAACCATGGACAAAGTCGACAAGCTAAGTAGGAAAGTCTCAAGGCTGGAAACAAATTTGTAGTTTTTTACTACTCGTCTTCATAAACGATAATGAGTAGCAACCACCTATCCTGGTGGATTCCCATCACGAACTATGATCAAGCAAGCCAGTTCACTTATGAGAAACACAATTTATAGTGTAGTTATGCTCATGGTCATCAATTTATGTTTTTTGTTATCTTCTTGTTATAATTTCAGTTTGAAAGATAATAATAGAGGGCTTAACTTTACAAAAAAAATGAAAATACAGACTTCATTTATTTAATAATTTCATTCCTTTAAGCCCATGGGGGTAGCTCAATTGGTGATTTCTATATTATGATGTACGATGTAAACCATGAGATTCAATGTTCAAATACCCTATGGGTCAAACCAACAAACAATTATTAATTGTATTCTTTTAAATAATATTTAGAGTAACATAGTCCCAAGGGGAAGAGATCCATGGTTCAAATCCCCCCGGTTGTGATCCAGTTTACAAAGTGGAGGACAAGCCTTAATTTCCCAGAGGTTTATCGGTAGCTATGTGTCAGGTAGGTTGTTGTGTTCCTCTAGGATACAAAAAGAAGAGAAGAAAAAAATTAAAAATAAACTAAATTGAATGCAATTGATAGTATTGACCCAATTTATTTTTGTAGTTTCTAAATAGAAAGACTTTAATAAAATTTGAAGGTTTGTAATTCAGAAATTTGAACTATTTTTTTCTTTTAACAAAGTTTCATTTTAAATGACTTTATATTGATTTATTTATATAAGAATTTTTATTTTTTTGTTTTTGTTTTGTTTTTTTGTTTTTTGTTTTTTCCAAATTTTCTAATTCTAATATTTTAATAACAAATATATTAAACAAAATATTTTTTATTTAAAGAAGAATCTTTATATTCTATTTGAGTTATATATGTTTGTCAATTCTTTACATTTTTTTATTTTTTTTGTCGTAGAGGAACCAAACAACCACCCTAACATGTAACTACTAGTAAAACTCTGGGGGGATAAGGTATGTCCTCCTCCCCATAGCCTATGTCACAATGGGGGGGGATTTGAACCTGGGTCTTTTGAGTTTCGAAAATTTCACATTTCTTGGATTAATCAATTGAGTTGCCCACCCGGGACAAAGAAGAAAAAAAACTATAATTTTATTTTTTTGATCAACAAAATTACAATCTATATATACCTCATGGAATTCTGATGGATTTGGAGCCACTGCAAAATTTTTGACCTATGAGAAAATTTCCTTTTAGCATGAGGGTGATAGTAGCTTTATTTTCTTTATAGAAACCAACAAAGAAGTTCTTCATTTACCGGGATTTGAACCTAGGTCTTTTGAGTTTTGACGATTTCACATTTCTTGGATTAATCAATTGAGCTACCTGCCCAAGATAAATAAAAATAAAAATAAAATAAAATAAATAAACAAAAAATTCCAAAAATAAAAATAAAAAATTCCAAAATTCCAAAAAAAACTATAATTTTATTTTTTTGATCAACAAAATTACAATCTATATATACCTCATGACATTGTGATGGATTTGGAGCCACTGCAAAATTTTTGACCTATGAGAAAATTTCCTTTTAGCATGAGGGTGATAGTACCTTTATTTTCTTTATAGAAACCAACAAAGTAGTTCTTCATTTCCCAAGATTTGAACCTGGGTCTTTTGAGTTTCGACAATTTCACATTTCTTGGATTAACCAATTGAGTTGCTCACCCGAGACAAAAAAAAAATTCCCAAAGAAAAAAAACTATAATTTTATTTTTTTGATTAACAAAATTACAATCTATATATGCCTCATGGCATTTTGATGGATTTGGAGCCACTGCAAAATTTTCAACCTATGAGCAAATTTTCTTTTAGCATGAGGGTGATAGTACCTTTATTTTCTTTATAGAAACCAACAAAGAAGTTCTTCATTTCCCGGGATTTGAACCTGGGTCTTTTGAGTTTCGACGATTTCACATTTCTTGGATTAACCAATTGAGTTGCTCACCCGGGACAAAAACCTTTTTTTTTTCGCAAAAAAAAAAAAAAACTATAATTTTATTTTTTTGATCAACAAAATTACGATCTATATATATCTCATGGCATTCTGATGGATTTGGAGCCACTGCAAAATTTTTGACCTATGAGCAAATTTCCTTTTAGCATGAGGGTGATAATAGCTTTATTTTCTTTATAGAAACCAACAAAGAAGTTCTTCATTTCCCTCTATTATGGATTTTTCATGTTTCATCCCATAATATCATTTTAGATAGACATATCTTCCAACTTATTACAACAAGTAAACTAGTTAAACAAACCGATCTTTAACAAAAAATAGTAAACAATATTTGTGGTTAGACCTAAGGGCCAAGAAGACATTTTTTCTATTAGCATTCTTTATTTTTTGAGACTTCAAATGAGCCTTTGTCGAGTTCCAATCTAACCTTTGACATTGTATTTTCTTTTGTGTTTATATGCCTAAAAATATGATGTAAAGAGATTTGAAAAAAAAGAGTGATTTATCGCAGTATTTTTTCAAATAATGAATATGGTGTAACTGCGGATTCTTGTAGTTCAATTTACCCAATTTATAACATTTGAGAATCCCCATATATATGTAAAGTGGAAATATTCTAAGAGATGGAAATACGAAGTAGAAATTTTAGTGCAAAAAGTTCAGCATAGTTATTTGATGCAGGACCAATATTTGCAGAGAAATAGATGGATGCATATTTATAAATATTTACAATTATACTTGCTCCACCCATCGAAGGGGACCCAAGCCGCCCCATTAAAGAATTCCTAAGGAGATTCCATATGTGTGTCAAGTTTAAAAGTATGCTATGAATGGGAAAAAACAAATTGTAGGGGATATTGTGAGCTATAGCAAGGCTTTGAATAATTATTTTTGTTGTGGATATGTCTTTGTTGTCAAGTATGGCTCAATTATGCTCTAGCCAAATTCCAAAAGAGATGATAAGTGGGAGGGATTTATGTTAGAATATTTATTGAGATGCAAATGAAAGGGAGATACATTCATTTATGCTAGAGCCATTCCAATGGAAGGAGATTCCTTCCAACTAACAGATGTCTCTCCAAATAGCTAGTGTGAAGGGGAAATTCATGAAGAGATGGTTTATAGTTTCCATATTCATAAAGAAAAGGAGGAATATTCATGGGCCATGCAAGGAACAATTTTGGTGGTTGTCCTAAGTTGGGAATTTGTTTGCAAGCATTAAACAAATGAAAAGTTTTTCCTTTGGTAGGCATTCGAGCTTCTAGCATTTTTTGCTCCACAAGGTAGATACCCTAAAGGATCTTCCATTGCTAAGCTCATGTATTTGAATTTAGGGGTATGTGATCCATGTGAACTATGTTTCCATATAAGCATATCTGTAGAGTAAGTGAGTGTCACCTTGGAATGCCAAAGAGCTATGATGTACCTATTCTAGTGATCTACATGTTCCTTTTTAAGCCCTAGGTCTTTAGAAAAAAACCCATTCTTGCTATCCTCTAAAGTAGTCAAAATCAGATATTTGATTGAGTGTGACAATTCCATTTGTGTTTAAATTTTGAATTAGGGTTAGAGGTAAAAGATGTTTTTGTTGACATCCAATCCAAGGATTAATTCCAATTTGAACGAGCCCCATTTCCAACTTTCCAACTAAGAGATATTTTATTAGAGGGAAATATTTGATGATGGATTTCCATATAATATATCCATTATTGATCATTTTTCCAATGGATTGAATCCATTCAATGAACATAGTAGGATTGATGTACTTTTAGATAATAGTTTGAGGCCAAAGACATATCCCTTGTAAGGTTTTCAAGGCCCCTTTTCCAACAAGGGATTTTGAGAACCATATGAGGCTTTTTAGACCCCACCCCCCTGGGCTTTGGGAATGGTGATTATTTTCCAAGCCATTAGAGAAAATATTTTTTCTCCTCTTGTCCCACCCACAAGGAGCATGCAGTATACTATCTAATTTTGTGCACAATTCTAGATGGGATCCAAGAAAGAGAGGTCCAATATATTAGAATGGCCTCTAGGATAGATTTGAACATGGTGAGTCTTCCAGCTCTAGAGATCCACTTGTTGCACCAAATTTTGATTCTCTTCTCAATATATTCCAATAGTCAATGCCAATATGCTTTCTAAAAATGAATTTCCTTCAGCTTGAAGCCCAAGTACATTAGGTGCATTGAGATATCTTGTATATTATTTGCTATTTTATGTGTGTCCTTATTCTCCAACAATATAATGAGTACTTTTCCATAATTATTTGCATGATCTTTTCTAGTGCCTAGGTGTCCAATAGGATTTTTAAATTCAGAAGATGCACTAGTTTCCCATCAAAAAAAAAAATGAGAACTTCAACCACCAATAGGAGATGAGTCAAGGAGAAATGGTTAGAGATAATGATACCTTCGTAAGTAGACCTTTTTTTGGAATTAGTGATAAGCCTACTCAAGCCTTCTACTAGTAGAAGGAAAATAAATAGAGATAAAGGACATCCTTGATGGACTCACTACTCCATGTTGAAGAAAGGGATGGTCATTCCATTGGTAAGAAGAGAAAATGAAGTGGTGGAGATAAAATTTAAAATCCAATTGAAAAATGAGTGATAGAACCCCATATGTATGAGGAGGAATCTTAGATAGAGCCATATGACCTAGTCAAAGGATTTATAGAGATCAAATTTGAACACGATAGCCTTTTTCCTTTCTCCTTCCTAAATCAAATTTCTTAATTTGCCTAGAATTCGACATGGGAGAGGTGATATTTTTCACCCCTCATAGAAGGCTTGTGATCCCTCCTTAGATGAGTTGGAGGACATAGACACCTAGTATTTAAAGAGGGAGTGGATATTGTAGGGTGAAGGGAAGGGGTGGGTAATGGGATGGAGGGGATGCTTTTGGTGAAGATAAATATCAAATCGATTTAAAGAGAGCAGTTGAAGGAGTGATTAGGAGATCCTACAAAGAAGAGGGGAGAAGCAATTGGAAATGTGGGGGCTTAAATGGAGAGGAGAGTAAAGGGGGTAAGAGGGAGTAGTAACAAGGGAAAGAGGAGGGGACGAAAAAATAGTGGAAGGAAAAAGACAATCATCCAAACCTAAATGATAGGGAGGAATGCCCCTTTGGAGTTTAGTCATTGAGAAAAGATTTCCTTTTGGCAGTCTGAGAGAGTTGGGACTAGTTCCTTTGGAGGGGATACTCTAGTGCCACTTGCCTTAATGATATTAGGGTTTTCCTCCAATGCAGCTTCGAATGGATGGTATAAGTTTTGATTTGAAGGAGAGATGTATGAAAAACAGACAAAGAAGAGGTCCTCCTTATGAACCCATTTTTCTCATGATTTCTCCATATGACAATCCTTGCTCAAATGGTTGTAGGTGTGGCAATAGTAACATTTGAAGGGCATTCCTTCATAGTCTAGGATTTGTTTGTGCATGAGCTCTCTAGATTTGATGCTTATTGAGTCTAGGGATCCTAAGGAAAGGTTTAAGCCCATTAGAACTCGATCCATCCCTATATAGCCTATTTTCTAAAACGACATGTCCACTTCATAGAAAATCCCTGTTGCCAATTTATTTGAATACATTGAGTGACCAAAATATGAGAGACAAGCCCAGTAGCCTAATCCAAATTAGCACAATGTAAAACTTCTTAGAGTGGGTGTCTGATCCGAATTGGATCCATGAAAACTAGCAAAATATTATGACTATATAAAATCAGGTAGACTTCAAACATTTATGAACAAAGAGCTATCAGGAAGACCTCTAGACAGTGGCAGTTTGTAGCCAGCAAGGAATGACGAGGACCTTAGCCAAAGCGTGCTAACCGAGGCCCATGGAGACCGCACAGGATGCAAACTTGTAGTTAGGAATTCTAGATCAGAAAACAAAGGTCATTTCTGATGCGTGATTAGCGCTACGTGCTGGGAAAAACCCCTCGAGAAGGAAAGGCCCCAAGTTCTTGGCTACATGGGAAGCCGGGAGACCGTAGGGAAAGTGCTAAAGCAAAAGGCAGGCCCCATGCTCCAAAACCGGCGGAATATTAGAGGCATATTGGGCGATAAGCAGATTTGGCAAAAAACGAGTGATTCCATACATTGCACAACACGTGTTCGACAAATGAGAGAGAAAACCACCTCTCATTGTGGGCTAATGGTTGAGCAAGTCAACCGCGCGATAAGAGCAAATACCATAGGATTTGGGGGCTCCAGATCTGACGGCAGAGATTGCGCTCGATGGTAAATTGGATTTGACGGGGGAATTAAGCAGTGACATATAAAAGTCTGAAGTCCGATTTGACCACTGAGTTGACGAATGAATCATTACATAGCGTAACCGAAATATGAACCATTGAGGAAGAGCTAGCACAGTTCGTGAGAGGACAAGTGGCCACTTCCCTGTGGGACGTTGGTGATGATGTAGAGGTAAGGAAATCCAAATGAACAACAGCAGGCGACCCGAAGGGGTGGAAGAGGAAGCGAACAATCAAGAACAGATTGGATTTAAGCCATGAACAGACAGAAAACAGAACAAGAAGAATCAGAGAAGAGAACAGTGGAAAAAAAGACAAGAGAGACAGTAAAGCAAGAGGTAGAAAAGAAACAGAGAGCTGAGCTGACCAGCAGCATAAGGCAGCATTGAGCAAACATAAGGCTTGAGAGGTTCTAACGATCCCTGTGAGGACATCTATCGGGAATTGAGCACCACATTGGACTCATCCCATTGAAGACCAGATAGGTTGAGACTTGGTAAGGAAAGAGTTTGTGCAAAATGTGGATTGGGGAATCCAAGAACCACCCTACCAAGCATTATCTGTTTCAGGAGACTCAAGCTGAGCTCCTCATTGTAAATCTTTGCTTTAAAGGCACAATAAAAGAAGGCCACCACTGAAAGCTGGACTGGAGACGTAGCCCTAGAGAATAGGGTGAACTCCTTATTAATGTGCTATGTTCTTTTTATTTGCTCACTGTGTTTCCCTTACTGTTTTCCATTTTCTAGTGTCTATGTATTTTGCAATCTGATCGATCCATTGCCTAAAATAACATAGGCACACACCAACACATGAGTCTGTAATACCTTCATTCATTAATAATTTAACTGAGATCACTCATGAGTGATTTTCAGATCAAGTGGTATCAAAGCTCTAGGCTATTAAGGTTAGACAAGCTTGTGTTGGGTTTAGCTATTGAATGCTAACTAGATCAAAGCTCAAATTAGGAGAAGGAGAGTTGGTCGAAACTAATCCTGAAATTGGGAGAGTCTATCCTTGGAAGACAATGTCAGAGGAAGGTTCTATGGGGCTAGACCCTCAATTCCTAGATAGTTTCCTAGCCATAAAGTCCATGGTAGAGGAAATGTATAGGGATTTTAGAAAACACAAAGATGAAGATTCATTAGGCTCCAAACAAGATTAAGAAGAAGATGAGTCTCACTTCCATGACCACTCAAAAGGAAGGGGAAAGAAGAAAGCTTTTTCCCACCTCCTAATAGCCCTGAACATAAAAAGAAGGCATCTTTGATTAAATTGGATGTTAAATTTGATTTACTTATATATGATGGAGAGTTGAATTAAGGAAAGATGGAAAATTGGATTAGACAAATTGATGTTTATTGCAGAGTGCAAAATATCGATTCAGACAAGAGCAAGATACAACTGACAAGCCTACACCTTGGAGGCACTACCTTGGTTTGGTGGGAAGGCAAGACCCAAGCTAACATGAAAATACATGGTAAGACTATCTCTTTCTAGAGTGAATTTGTTTCTGCAATCAAAAAGCAATTCTATCCATTGGCCTACATGCAGCAAGCCATGATGAGCTGGCAAACTCTTCGACAGCTGAAAAGGAAAAGTGTACAGGGATAAGCTCAAGAATTTAGAAAGATAGCATTGATTCTAGGAATCTCATTAGACTCACCTGAGACTCTGTTGAAGTACATTGGTGGTCTACACAACTACATGAGGCACACTATCCTCATGTTTAATCCCACTAGTATAGATGAGGTATTTGTACAAACTACTCGTCTAGAAGTTAGAGGAAAGAATGGAAGTCTAGAAGTTGGGGGATCATCCCAACCCACTACAACAAAGAATAAGGAGAAAAGAAAGCAGAAATGGAAAGCAAGGAAGGCTAACATTGCACAGAAAAGCAAGGATTCATGCACTCACTGTAAAAAGGATGGGCATGATGATGAGCACTACTGGATTTTGCATCCAGAGATGAGACTTAAGAAGTTTTAAGCAAGAAGAAGAAGACTGTTGCAGCTATTTAGAAAGATTTGGGGTTAGACTCAGGAGATGAAACAACTATTGCAACCACTGGTATAAAAGGTTGTCTGGTTTAGAGAACACAGAAATCAAGAAGCAGGTGTAGGAGTTGCTCGAGAAAGGGTTCATCGGACCTAACACATCACCATGTGGGTCACCAATCGTTTTGGTGAGAAAGAAAGATGGCTCGTGGAGAATGTGCATTGATTACCGAGCACTGAATAAGATAACAATAAAAAATCGTTATCCCCTTCCTCGCATAGATGATCTTTTAGATCAATTGAAAGAAGTTGTTTATTTCTCCAAGCTAGACTTGCATAATGGATACCATCAGGTCAGAGTTGCAGAACAAGATGCATGAAAGATTGCTTGCAAAACAAAGTAGGGATTGTATGAGTGGCTACTTATGCCTTTTGGCTTAACTAATGCTCCCGCTACTTTCATGAGATTAATGAATGATGTACTCAGACCTTTTCTTGATGATTTTGTTATTGTGTTTCTGGATGACATTCTGATATTTAGAAAAACGTGGGAAGAACACTTAAAGCATGTTAAGCAGACACTAGATGTTTTGGAAAGAGAAAAACTTTATTTTAAACTTTCAAAATGTGAATTTGGCAAAACATTTCTGAATTATTTGGGTCATATAGTAGGGGGTGGTGAATTGAAGATAGATCCCTCTAAAGTGGCAGTCACTGTGAACTGGCATAAACCCAAATCTGCTACAGAAGTTAGAAGCTTCTTAGGAGCAGCACAATATTGGAGAAAGTTCATTTCTAATTTTTCCTCAATTGCAGCTCCCTTACATGCTTTAATAGGATTGAACAAGGTGTTTCAGTGGGGAGGCAAACAACAGAAAGCCTTCGACACCTTGAAAGAAAAGATTAGTACAACACATGTACTAGCACTACCTGATCTTCAAAGACCATTTGAGATCCAAATAGATGCCAATGACTATGCCATGGGAGCAGTGTTGACATAGCACAGTAAACCCATATGTTATCATTCTGAGATATTTAACTCTGCAGTAGTTAACTATCCTACATATGATAAAGAATTGTATGCATTAGTACAGAGTGTGAAAAAGTGGAAACATTACTTAATGGGCAAAGAGACAGTAATACATACTAATCATCAACCACTTCAATATCTACAATCCCAAACTAAGTT
>APFE031144894.1:60337-106228 GCA_000404065.3 Pinus taeda
TGCTCAAGATATAGATTTTAAAGATGTATATGCAACTTTGAGTCAAGGAAAAAAGGTAGAAGAATTGGATTATCATGTGAAGGACCGACTCTTATATCATTGTGGGAAACTCTGGATTCCACAAACTGAGAGAGTAAAGATAGTTATAGAAGCACACACTTATCTGATATCAGGTCACTTTGGGGTAAGTAAAATAGTTGCACAGCTGCAAAGATTTTGTTATTGGCTGAAAATGAGTGAGACAATTTCTAGATATGTAAGAGGGTGTACTATGTGTGCTAAAAGCAAGCCCAACAATAGAAAACTAGGCTTGTACACTCCATTACCAGTTCCTTCTCACCCTTAGGAAAGTGTTTCCATGGATTTTGTTGGAGGACTACCTAAATCTAGGAAAGGTGATGATTATCTGTATGTTGTTGTGAATAGGTTCAACAAAAAGTGTATTTTTATACCTTGTAATAAACAAATTACAACTGAATAAACTGCAAAATTGTTCTTTCAACATGTATGGGTTAATTTTGGATTACCCACTTCCATTGTATCTGATCGAGACACCCGATTTGTGGGGAAGTTTTGGTTAAGTGTGTGGGAATTGATGGACACCAAACTGAAGAAAGGCATAGCTTTTCATCCAAAAATTGATGGACAGACAGAAGTAGTTAACAGGACAGTGATCCAGTTACTCAGGGGATATTGCAGCAAGCATCCTAAGCTTTGTGATGAACATTTATGTTATGTGCATCATGCTTACAACAGAGCAAAACATTCTTCTACACAGAGATCTTCTTCTGAGACCTATTTTGGTTTCACACCAAGGTCTCCTTTGGATTTTGTCTTTGGTAAAGACACCACAGTTGAGGGACACGGTGATGTGGATAGGGAAACTAGATTCATTAAACAAATCCTTGAGATCCACCAGGCAGTACAGGAACAACTGGAAAGGAGCCAAGCCAAATACAAGGCAAGGCATGACAAGCATCGGATAGAGCATAGTTTCCAAGTTGGTGACCAAGTCTGGCTGTATATCAGCAAAGATAGGATGCAAGGTGAAGGTAAAAAGCTAAAGCCTATCAGGTATGGACCCTTCAAGATACTTGAGAAGATTGGTGAGAATTCTTTTCGCCTTGATCTACCAACTTACATGCACATCTACTCAGTCGTAAATGAAAATTGCTTGAGATTGTTTGAACCTTCGCTAATTGAAGATCCCAAAGAGCAGAGTCAATTGCCTTCTATTGATGACCTGCTCCCTGAATATCTTAATGAATTGCAGGAAGACATAGTTTTGGATAGGAAGGTGAGGACGACGCGTCGGGGAGATGTTCAGTACCTCAGAATTGGGCTCAAGGGTTAAAAGTCGAGCAGTGCAAAGTGGATAGAGATTGGACAAGTGAGACAATTGTACCCTCACTTAGTCAATGCTTGAAAACCAACTTTTGGTGGCCCAAAATCTTTTTCAGTGGGAAGGCCGTGATTTGAATTGGATCCATGAAAACTAGAAAAGTGCTATGACTGTATCAAATCAGACAGACTTAAAAAATTTATGAACAAAGAGCTATCAGGAAGACCTCTGGATAGTGGCAGTTTGTAGCCAACGAGGAACGACGAGGACCTCAGCAAAAGCATGCTGACCGAGGCCCATGGAGACCGCGCAGGATGCAAACTGGTAGTTAGGAAGTCCTGATCAGAAAACAAAGGCCTTTTCTGATGGGCGATAATCAGACATCACTGGGAAAAACCCCTCAAGAAGGAAAGGCCCCGAGCGCTCGGTAGCATGGGAATCTGGGAGACCATAGGGAAAGCGCTGAAGCAAAAGGCGGGCCCCACACTCCAAAACCAGCGGAATATCAGAGGCATATTGGGCGGTAAGCAGATTTGGTAGAAAACGAACGATTCCATACATTGCACGACTCGTGTCCGACAGATGAGAGAGAAAACCGCCTCTCATCGCAGACTAATGGTTGAGCAAGTCAATCGCGTGATAAGAGTGAATACCATAGGATCTAGGGGCTCCAGACTTGACGGCGGAGATTGAACTCCATGGGAAACCAGATTTGGCGGGGGAATTAAGTTGCAACATATAAAATTCTGAAGTCTGATTTGACCGCTGAGTTGGCAGATGAATCATTACATAGCGTAACTAAAATACCGAACCCTTGAGGAAGAGCTGGCACAGTTCGTGAGAGGACAAGTGGCCACTTCCTTGTGGGATGTTGGTGATGACGCGGAGGCAGGGACCTCCAAATGAACAGTAGCAGGCGATCCGAAGGGGCGGAAGAGGAAGCAAACAGTCAAGAACAGATTGGCTTTAAGCCATGAACATATAGAAAATAGAACAGGAAGAATCAGAGAAGATAATAGTGGAAAAAAAATGAGAGAGACGGTAAAGCAAGAGGCAGAAAAGAAACAGTGAGCCAAGCTGACCTGCATCATAAGGCAGCGTCGAGCAGACAGAAGGCTTGAGAGGTTCAAGCGATCCCTATGAGGACATCTGTCGGGAATTGAGCACCACATTGGACTCATCACATTGAAGACCAAAAAGGTTGAGACTTGGTAAGGAAAGAGTCTGTGCACTCTAGTGGCTTGGGGAATCCAAGAACCACCCTACCAATCATTATCTGTTTCAGGAGACTCAAGTTGAGCTCCTTATTATAAATCTCTACTTTAAAGACACAATAAAAGAAGGCCACCACTGAAAGCTGGACCGGAGATGTAGCCTTGGAGAATAGGGTGAACTCCTTATTAATGTGTTGTGTTCTTGTATTTACTTACTATGTTTCCCTTACTTTTTTCCATTTTCCAATGTCTGTGTATTTTGCAATCTAATCGATCCGTTGCCTAAAATAACATAGGCACACACCAACACATGTGTCTGTAATACCTTCATTCATTAATTATTTAACTGAGATACCCACGAGTGATTTTCAGATCAGCGTCAAAACTAATAGACCACTTCTTTGCAAACAAATATATCTAGGCCCACGATGAATGCCCGCTAAGGATCCTCTCCTAATCTGAAATGGAGTAGATTAATAATGCTGTGCTAATTCCCCATTCAGAATAAAACCCAAGATCCTTATCATTTTCTTATCAAGTGCTTAAGGATTCAATATTTTTGCTTAATTAACCAATTCCCATGAGAATTTCTTATGTAAATGTTAGAAATAATTTAACATAAAACATATGTTGAACAGTAGCAGAATAACATCAAAATACAACACATAGAAAGCACATGATAAACGAATTCACCCCTCTTAGGCCATGTCTCCTTGGTCGAGCTTCCAATGGCTTGGGCCTCTCTATTATGCTCAAATTACAACAAAAGTGTGTTTACAATGCTCCAATGCCTCTGAAACCAGTCTCAATGAGTTCAACATACTCAAAAATGGCCATTTAGCCTATTTTTGCATCCCATTTGGATAAGAACTGAAGAGGTTATTACTATTTGTTCCACAAATTGCTCCAAATCCGACCAAAAACCACATTTCCACTCTGAAATTCGCTAACGAAGCAAGGAATTCGCCACACCATGAGCCATAACCTGTCGAATGTATCGTAAATCACAATCGGTGAGTGTTTACGGGCAGAAGGTCTTGTTAACATAGCGAAAGGTTATGATTGTGACATCAATAGACCTAACGAGAACTTAAACTATTACATATAAAATCTCGCAACTGGGGTCTTATCACTCATCACAATCGACAATTGGCGTGTGAACATAATCGACGATATGGCGGACCCACGGGGACATTAATCTACAACATATGAATTATTGCATTTGGGAACCCAATCGCAAATTGTAATTAGCACTTTCCATCAGCGGATACCAAAACCCATACCACTGCGATATCAATGGACCTGTCGGGCTATGAAATATAGTGTATAACATATCGCATCTGGGGATAGACCATAATCATTGTTTTCAGTAGTGACACACACACACACACACATATCGGCGGGTACCGGGTGTGATATGCAATTACGATATATCGCATCACAACCCTAATTATGACGAAGGCCAATTCTTAGCATTATGCGATACGCGATTATGATTGGCGGGTACCAGGTACGATATGCAATTGCGATATATTGCATCACAACCCTAACTATGTCAAGGGCTCATTGTTAACATTATGCGATATGCAATTACGATCGCATCGCATTGCAACCTGCTCTGCGCTAGGGGCCGATTCTTTAACTCGAACCACTTATCGCTGTTATATGTGATATGTGAGGGCCAATGGAATGCTGCCACTTGGTGCCTCCTCATTTGTTGAAGACCTTGCCACATCATCCGAATCCTATCATGTAGACAAGTCAAACTTGAACTTTGACTTTCTTTAACTTTTGCATATGAACTCGGATTTGGGTGCTGTTCGCACCGTTGGATTCAGACTGACGAGATGTTCAATCTAAAACTGAGTTTGACAAGATTCTAACACTTTTATTTTTTAGCATAATTTTAAGCACCTGACCATCTCCACATCCTTAGTCAATTTTTCTATCCAAACCATCCAACCTTTACCCAATATCATATCAAAGAGAATAATGAAGAAAAGGGAGGAAATTTTCCTCTGTCCACTTACAAAGTACAACCATTAACATTCATTTACTAGTAAATCTAGACACCGCCATAAATTCCTCCATTATGTGATATCATTTGATAGATATCCTTTCCTAGGATAAGACTAGGCTCCTCAACCTTGCATGTATTTGCACTTAGGTTTTTTGACTTCATTGCTAGTTGTAAACACTTCGGGGAGTTGTCGATGGTTGAATCTACCAAAATGCATGTTGGGAGTCAACAAGCTGCTAAAAAATTGGAAGACCGGAAGTATTTGGTGCGATAGGGGAGGTATGTTGGCAGGGGAGAATGGAAAGATCCAGATAAATAAGATCAGTCCACAAGAAAAGTGATGGGGGAGGAAAGGAACCAGTTAATGTTTAGCAAGGTGGAGAAGGGGCAAGGACCTCACTAGAAGGAAAGAGCTTAGAAGACACGTCATTTAATTTAGGGTTGTTAGGTGCAACAAGGATAGGTGAGGCGTGAGGGTATGGAAGCAAGGAGGGTGTTGCCAAAAGAGGCCGAGAGGGAGTATCACTAATGAGAGCCCATGAGACCTGCAGAGGGGGAAATGGAAATCAGGCAGAGTTTCAAGGAGGAGAAACCCAAATCTAGGTTCCTTCTAAGGGACCCAACAAGTAATCTACTAAATTTACTAAACTGAATTCCATTTCTAGAGGTTCGGGAAGAAATAATTTTTTTGCTACCATAAATGGCGCTATATTTACTTGGTTTAAAATGGCTTGTGACCTTGTTACATGAAAATCTCTACTTCAATCACATATAGATTTGCATTAACTCTGAGTTCTTTAAAAACTATTAAACAATAAACTTAAAACATTTCTTTCAACAAAACATTGCATCTAATTCATTTATTTTAACTAATATTTATAATATTAAATATTAATTAACCATTATATACAAAAATTTATCAATTTTCCATCTATATTATTGAAGAATAATTTTAAAATTAATTTGTTATTTCTTTAATGTAAATATTTTTATGATATAATAAATATTAAAATGATTAAAATTTAATTTTCTTAATACATGAATAATATAATATAATTTATATATGGAATCTACCTAGTGTATATAAAAAATAACAAAAAATTTAAAAATTAGAATTTAATATAAAATAATAATGATTATTTAATAAAGCTTAGTATAAGTAAAATTAGAATACTTTATTTCAATATGGATTTTCATTCTCCAACTTTTAGAGTAAACACATCTCGTACATGAAATGGTAATTAATATAATATAAATTTTAATTTTAGAGAGCTTTCAATTTATTCAAAATGTAAAGTCAAATTATTTGTTGGGTTAGATTTATCTTAATTCAAAATTTATTAAGGGTTTAACGATAAAATTTTTCAGTAAATTAAAAAATTTACATTTCTAAGAATTTAATCTTTACTTCATAAATTTAATTTAGGTTAATTTTTTTTATTACTAATTATAATATTAATATTTATTATTTATTTTAATTTAATTTATTTTAATTTTAATTTTATATAATTTCAAAATGTTACCTAACATCACATAATACAACATAACATAATTTTACTTTGGGCCATCACATAATATATCATAACATAATTTTACATTTTGGGCCTCGAGTGTATCTTAAACTTGTTTGTATTTGGTTAAGAGCTCGTTTTCCTTATATCTAAGGAAACAGGGTAACTATGACTCAGTCATTTGCAAAGAGTGAAAGTTTGCCTTCTTATAAACCAAGAGTGAGTTATTGCAAGTAGTGTGGTTTTCCTTGAATAAGGGTGATGAATCAGCCTCTTCAGAGATGATAGCTAAATATCACTGCTGATTTGACAACTAAATTATAATAGATTTTCTCACCTGTTAAAAAAATATAATCTTACAATTTTTCCTATAATATAACACATAACAGTACAACTTCCCCACCAAAATAAACTTCGAAATTTTTAGATATTAATCTTCCATTTAAAAAAAAATTGGAAACAAAATGTTTAAGTTATATTTCACAATGACGAAAGTGATATCAGTACGTCTCAAGCATTTAGATAGCATAGACTCGCTTTGTTATGTAACATAGCTGCTACTGCAGAAAATGGTATTGCACGTGAAAAATATAGCAATTAGTACATATAAGCTGTTTTCCATTATTCCACACAGTGGAATCTTAGGCCCACATTAGTTCCTTCACCATACTGCAAAATAGTACGTAAAAATAACTACGATCACACTATAATCTTCCAGTGATCTTCGATCAGTGGACACAACAGAAGTGAGTCCCACTTCGTCGTTGTGGAAATCTTATGTAATTAATATTACAGTTGGACTGATACATCAATACATATATAACAACTAATTTCAGGCTTCTTCACGTTTCAAATCATGTCGAGGCTTTTGATCAGACAATGACGAGTCATGGGTCTCTGTATTAAATTTCCCATAAATGTCTTGCTTGTAGAATTGCCTGGTTCTGTACACCAGAACAGCTGCAATGGCCGAACCAACGATGCTAACTGCTGCCATTATGAAAAACGTTATCTCAAAGCAGGGCTTCCCAACACACAACATTTCATTTGATGTAGCTGCAGCATCAGTAGATGACCTTTCAAGCTTTGCTTGCCTATCGTAGAAGTATCCTGCAACCCTAACAGAGAACAAGTAGGCTCCAAGAGGGCTGGCACTCGCTCCAATATTGTATAAAATTGCAAAAGGGCGAAGCCCAAATAGTTCGGAGATGATAGAGAACAGCAGAGGCCATTGTGCACCAAAGCACATGCCAATGAGAATGGAAGCCATGTAAAGGGATCCAGGGACTGCAGAGGCAATGAGGAGATGACCTATGGATGCAACTAACAGGACCAGGCTCAGCAAAAAGGGCCTAGGAACTGAATACTTGTGCAAAAGTATTTCAGAGATGAAGCCTGCCCCAACTCTGCCTAAGAAGTTCCAGATGCTCAGAAGTGAAACAAATGTGCTTATACTCAAAGAGGAGTATCTCAAGGATTTTCCAATCTGTCCCATGTTGTCAATTGCAGTAATTGTAGATCCCAATCCACATGTTGTTGCTATGAAAAGTATCCACAAGTCTAAACTCATTAGTGCTTGAGGAATTGTATGGTCTTCACCTCTTTGAGGCCATTTGTCTTTCAATTTCTTCTCATCATCAGCAACCATGACTTCATTGCTACTCTCTGCAGAATTGCCTTCTGTTACCAGTACTGATATCCCAGAGTGGATATCTTCACAGGAGCTTTGCAGTTCAACCTTAGACTTCCCTCTATCTGAGAATGCATCATTGAACTGATCCCCTTGAACAACATTGTCTGGCTTTTGAAGCACAGACCGTATGACTATCAGCAATGGGAAGAAGATTATCAGAATTGTTACAGCAGCAAACAATTGAATCACAAACTGTGGAAGTACCAACAAGTTTTCCAGCAAAATAAAAACCATTAGAAAGCCTGCCAGTGCTAAGGCCATGGCAAGAAAAATATAGAAATTCTTAGTCTCATTCTCCTCCTTTGGAGCCTCCATAGGGCGAATGAAAGGCATCAATAGGAGCACTATAGCAGTAGGAAGAGTAGCAGCCAAAATTATGAGAAAGCTGGGGTGATCATCCTTGCTAACACTAGCCCTATAGATCTGAGTGATAATAGCACCACTTAGACCTACAAACCCCTTGAGCAGGCCAATGACTAACCCTCTACCTCTAGGGAAATTCTTCACACAAGTCACAATTATTCCAGTATTCACAAATGTCATGGAGCTCCCTCCAATGCATAGATACAAGTACATCTGCCACATTGCAGGCTTGACAACTTTGCCTGTGACAGAGAGCCAAATCATGAGATATCCAGTGAGGTTCATCACTGAACCAATTATGAGAACCACCCAAGGTGGCCCAAATTGATTGATGAGGCCAGCAATGATGCCCACGTTTGCACCCAAGTCCTTGAAAAAGGCCAATGTATCTATCACCTCCTGATCATATCCCAGATTTATCTTAATAGTTTGGGAATACAAACCAAAAATATAATTCGATCCAGCAAACGAGAGAATAAGAAAGCACGCTACAGCCATCATCCATCTGCTTTTCAGGCCTCGAATAACGTGATTACTAAAAGCGTCCATCCCCATTAATGGAAATCACGATTCAACAAAAGCTTGAAAATGCAAACAAAAGCTAAAAAATAATTATATTGACAGGAGACAACGATGTGTAAACTTCAACAAGAAAGATATCGATTTTGCTGCGAAATAAAATCATAAATTCATTTTTTTTCTCAATCTATCATTCTAAACACTAACATAGCATAGCATAACCTGACTCTACCTCTCCTATAATTTGGCTCTTGAATAGATACTGAAGCTAGAATTGAGTTGGAGGTTGAAGAAAGAGTTGAGGTGAGGAATTTATAAGGGGAAAACTGGCTGACTAGCTAAGAACTGGTCAATACACAGTGCTAGCATGGGATGGGATTCGATTAGAACAGCTGTTGGAACTGCAAGTAAAGAAAACGTGGATAGTCGGGGGAGTGGGACATGAAATCCACGAGGACAGATTTTGATAATGGTAAGACTTTAGATTCTGTGGTAGGAAAACCTCATGTGGCTTGGTCGGCTGGATGCACAATAATTGCAAAGACTTCACGCGGCAACGATTCAGTAGATGAATCTGGATGAGATAGGATGAGCAACATCGCTGCCCTTTTATTTTATTTTCCTAAATGTTGGATAATGGCAAGGGAAACTTATCTAGAAAGGTAAAATAATTTAATTTTATTAGGAGAGTATGTTACCATATTTTTGTTCATTACAATTTTTTTTTTCTCAATATGGTGTAGAACTACATAGTCATGCCGGGGTTACAACCATTCTTGTGCAGGAATTTGATTATAAGTAGAATTATAACAAACCCTATTGTTTACATGGCAGATCATAAATGCGACGACAAGGACTTTCACATCTGAGAAATGCAGAACTCATGCACCGCCCTTTCCATTCTGGTAATCGTAGCCTGCTGCAGTTTGTATTATTATTCGTAAGAAACAATTCTACTGTACTTGTGACCAGTATGGCCATCCATTATTCGTGCCCCACCTCGTACTGAAATATGGCACTGGATGCTGCAATCTATATCAAAAGTTGGAACTATTAAGAACATTGCATCTCTTAAACATGGGAGGGATGAAAACATTGACATTTAAAAACCCATGATGTGTACATTTAATACTGGTTGTGATGATGGATACACAGTGTGTTTTCATAGTGGTTGTGTGTTTGATGTATACATTTTATGTTTTCATATGGGTTGGCAAAAACATATAAAATATTATATTTGTTTTTTAATATTATTTTATTTGTTCAAGTCAGTGAAAAATGGAGGGAAATATATAAAATATATAATATGGTGGGTAAGGAAATATAAAAACATAGCGGGTATATGGAGAAATAGGGAAGATATATATATATATGTTTTTGTTCCATATTTTTTATTTAAATGATATATATATATATAGAGTTCAATATTTTATTAATAATAAGGGTTTAAGATTTGTTTGTTCAATATTCTTTTATTTAAAGTTATATAATAGTAGATATATATTGTTCAATATTTTCTTAATAAGGGTTTAAGTAGCGGAAATATTGGGGAGAATATATGTATTATTAAATATGCTTTGTTCAATATTTTTTTTTTTAATAAAAGTAGAGTAGGGGAAATATTGAGGAAACATATGTAATATTGTATATGTTTTGTCTAATATTTCCTGTCACTCCATGGAGTATCTCCATATAATGAGGGTGAGGATAGGGGAAAATATTTTGGAAGACCTATATAATATTGTATATGTTTTGCCCAATATTTTTCTTATGAGAGTTGGGGTTGGGGAAAATATTATAATGAGGGGAAGAGAATTAGAGAGCGTGAAAGAGGTTGTAGATATATTATATCTATATAATCTATCTATATATATATTATATATATATATATATATATATATAATTATATATGACAAGCAAAGTCCCATAGGGAAGAGTGTGAGACTTAATATTTTATTAACTCGAGAAAATTGCTAACTGACAATCCTTTGTTAGATAGAAGCCGACCAAGTGGACCCCACCCGAAGACCATACCGCGACGGTCTTGTTAAATTTTTTGTTCGACGCATCAGGCTATTGTGAGCAGGTGGGTCCCACCAGGAGGTTTCCACCCTAATGGTTCTTAGCAGCCTTCCTTTCCAGCGATCAGGCTTTGTGAGTGGTCAAAACCTTAACTGTGGGTCTTGCCCAGAGGGTTTATCTCGACGGTATTTGTAAGTGCTTTTACCCATTGCATCGGGATGTCAAAAGCGATCCAAAGGAGATATTAGACAGAGGCTTGAATGGGCCCCGCCCGGGAACTCCTACCTTGTGGTAACTGTAAACCTGTTCTCCTCCATGTTGGGCTCTTTAGAACAGGCTAACATGGAATTGACTGTTTGTTGGTTAAACCAGGCTACCGTGGAGACTATATGTGTGATTGTATGTAGAATGATCGACCACCAAGAGTTATAGTAATAGGGATGGTGTCACGTAGGCTTGATCCTAAGCAGAGTAAGAGGGCCGCAAAGGTCTTGTTGTAGAAGTCAGATTTGCATCGCCAAGGGTTTTGCGGTTGTGGCTAAAGAGATTTTAAGGGTCAAGAAACAAGATTTCGATCTAGTCGTGGATTGGTAGAGCCATGGACCTATGGAACATTTAGCTCTAAGAAAATAATACAGAAAAAGTTCCCTCTACTCATTTTCACTCGGTTAAACACTATGCATAATAATAGAGCACCACTTGAATTACACTTGAAACCCTAATGAGATCAATTAATTGTTACTTACTTATTATCACCTATTTATGAATATATTTCTAATTTAACTACCATATAGATATTTTTTTTGAAAAGGTTCTTATTTAGTGATAATATATATGTCTACTCTAACTAACACATATGTCTGTCTTTTGGAGTCAAGCTCCAAGTTCTCATTTAGTGATGGCACTGCCACATCAAGAGTATTACAATTTAATATAATTTCTCTCATTTAACCATGAAATCTAAAAGGTAAGAGGTGAAATTTTAAATTTGACTTCGAATATAGGTTCATTCTCACTTCTTATAACATACACATTTTACTAGAATTAATCTAAAAGAACATATGCCATAGGAAAACAATATTTTCCTCCACCTTCATTTAAGACCTCCTTGAACTTGTTATCCTTTTCCCACATTAAAATCTAGAAACATTTTTTTCTAAAACAAAAATAACAATGAAATTAAATACATTAATTTTTATTTATGAAATTAACTTGCTACCTCCTAAACTTCAATAAATAATTTTAAATCTCTCATAAATATTGTTATTTGGCCTATCCATTAATATTTTTCAACAATATAATCTACCATTCCAACTTCAATAGATAACTTTAAACATTTTAAATCTCAGAAGCATTGTTATTTGACCTATAGTCTAATACTTTTCAACAACATAGTCTACTCTTCCAACTGGATTAAACTTTCTCCTTTATATGGCGTGTAAATAAATGAATTCTTTTCTTTGAAAGCAAACATCTTATCAATGTAATATTCTCCACATGGTTGTAGTGTAATGGAAATAGGGAAAAAGGGAAAACTTTATGTATATTTCTGGTCTAATATTCAACATTTTTCTTAACTTCCGTTGCCTCATTGTTTTAAATATATATCTCATTGATATTAAAAAAAACAAAAGCGAAAAAACATCTTTACCTTTTCAATGAAATATCATTTTAAGACTAGATCCACTCCCTCCCATCACAAGAAAATATTATTTTAGGCTCATAAAATCCACACATAGATTAATCTTTTAAAAGTGAAATCCACACACTTTCATTGTCTCCTTATCAATTTAAAAGTAAAATCAGATATTGGACTAATTTTATACTTTTGACAAACTAATATCATAGGTATGAAGTTTAAGAAGATAGATTGATAAATCTAATCTATAACAATATGTGTCTTTATAGCATTGGTCTTTTTTCATCGTAATAAAAGAGGAGGTACATTTAATTTCCAATCTCATGTTATTTTTTATATTTTTTAATTATAAGAATAAAAAATAAAATTGTAGTTTTTGCTTTAAACCATTTAAAATTATGAATTAAAATTAATTATGAAAAATGGAATTAGTTTTTTTTTTGAATTGTTATATTATTAGTTGGATTTGATGAAATAAGACTATTACCGTGTTAATAATGATCAGTCAATTCTGAACTAAGATATGGAGGATAGTGAGTAAAATTGTGAAAAAAATATTAATTATTATTTAAAATAAATAAATTGAAAATATAAAAAAATAAAAATATTTATCTTTCTTTAAAGTTCCAATAATTTCAAAATTTAAAATTTAATTTATAAAACATAACTATACACATTCTTTAAACGCCTGAAAGTTATATTATATATATATATATATATATATTATATATATAATAATATATATATATAAAATACAAACTTTTAATATTATTTATATGTAATATTAATACAATTAATTTATATATGAGAATGAGACTTTACTAAAGAATTAAATGTCACTATTGCATCAACATATCAACTATTTTACATTAACCTAATACAACAGTTCCCAAAAAGCCTTGAACTCAATTAGGAAAACCAAATTGTTCAGTATATCACTCGACACTAAAATCATATATATATATATATATATACATATATTATATAATATATATATAAATACTATATTATTAATAAGAAATTTAAGTTAATTATTTTTCATTATTCTAAAATTTACACTATTTCATATAAATAATAAAATATTCAATGCTACAATTTATATAAAAATTTCTTCCTAATTAATATAATCAATGTTTGTGGAAGCGGGACGCGATAGCTCTGGTTCTAGGGTTTAATGAAACAAGGGGCAGAGAGTAACAAGCATCCGTGGAGACACAGGGAGGAGGGAGCTCCACTCCCTCCTACAGTTATATGGTAGTAAACAGAGGAAGAGGAGGGAAAAAGAACAAACCTCCACAGCCCTTGGAGGTTAAGACAAAAGACACAGAAACTCAGAAGGCGGAAGGCAACAAAACAAATGCAAATCAAGGGGCCCACGAAGAAGATTGTTGGGGGAGGAGAAAGAGGAAGACAAAGGTCAAGGGTCAGAGAACAAAGCTAAGATGGGGCCCTGTAAACCCAAGACCACAACTAAACCTTGGGTTATTCTGAACGATCCATCTCTACAAGCACACAGGGATCACATGACTAACTATGCCATCATATGTAAATTTATGGGAATCTGGCCATCAGAGAAAGCGTTGACACTTGGATAAAATACAACTGGAAACCAAACGGGGAGTTAAATATTCATCTTGGATCCAAAGGTTTTTTCACTGTGGTGTTTACGGACATGGAAGACAAGGACAAAATCTTTGAAGGAGGAACATACTTCTTTGCAGCTGATGGACTCTATATGAGGCCATGGACTATGAACTTTGTACCAAAACGAGAAACCTTCACTTCGATACCAATATGGATTCGACTATACTCCTTACCTTTAGATTACTGGATGCTAGAGCCTTTAAAAGCTATAGGCAATAAATTAGGTCATTTCTTAAAAAGTTTGGAGGCAACTCTAAGGGGAAAATATACATCCTATACCCGAATATGTGTGGAGATGGATCTATCAGGAGCCCTTCCAGATGAGGTCATTCTAGAAGTCTATGATGAAGAATGGGTTTAAGCAGTTCACTATGAACATATCCCATTTATATGTCACAAATGTCATGAGCATGGACATCTATCCAAAGACTGTCCTATCAATCGAAGGAAGGAAAACCTAAATACCAACAAAGGAGAAGACCAGACATGTTTCACCAAAGTAGGAGGAAAAGGAAAAGGAGGAGGAAGGAAGACACAAAAGAACCCTAGGGTAATTGATAAAACAAAAAGTTACAACAATTTTGAGATCTTAGAAGAAAAAGAATCTGAGGAAGGGGATAAAAAGAGTACAGAGAATCAGACAGCAAGGGGGAAGGAAAAAGAGACCAGCATGGAGTACATTTAGGAACAGAATGAACACACGATGGACCCTTTGAGTACCATGGAAGTAGAAAAAGACTAGGAAATGACTCAAAGTGAAAGTTGTATAGAGGATCAAGATTTACAGGAGATCTTGGAAAGGGAGAACCTAGAGCTAGAAAAGTTTCTAGAACAGGGAGACAACCTGGGAATAACTCCATCCCTCAGGAGGACATGGACAAAGTCTAATAGATATTCCTTAACAAGGCACATCAAACAGCTGCAGTAGTCAAAAGAGAACATGACAACCGGGAAAACAAAGGGACTTCCTCAATAGGATTAATAACAGGAAAACTAACAAAGAATCCAGGCAAAAGGAGGGGAAGAAAAAGACAGAAAGAATTACCACTGGGGTGTGGCAAGCTCATGATTGATTCAGGAAGGATGAAAGACCTTTCTAGTTACTCCTTTATAACCCCACCTCAATGAAAATCACAACCTAGAACATTAGAGGACTAGGGAGTAGAAGAAAACAAAGGAATCTCGGTAAAAGGATTAGAGAGGAAAAACCTGACATAGTATTCATATAGGAAACAAAATGCTTAGTGGAGAGAATCCGCGAAAAACATAGCAAATGGGTAAATAGATACGAATACCTTGAAGTTAAGGCAAATAAATCTGTTGGTGGTATTCTCACTCTCTGGGATCCACAAAAATTTGGTGTGATTGATGCGGAGGCATCCAGACATCACCTTTCTTTGCTTTACCAATCGGTGGGTGATAGGCAACGTTACATGATCACTAATGTCTATGGTCCACAAACAATGGAGGACAAACTTCGACTCCTCACAACACTGGAGGATATGAAAAAGAGATACCCAGCTCTACTATGGATTCTTGGAGGAGATTTTAACATAACAAAATCACTCATGGAGAAGAAAGGAGGAACTAGAATACTTGGGAGAGACTCAATTGCCTTCCAGAACTTCATCACCAATATGAAATTGGTTGATATGGAAACAAGCAATGGAATCTTCACTTGGAATAACAAAAGAGGATGTCCTACCAAAGTGGCCTCAAAATTGGATAGATTTATGGTTTCAGAGGAACTTCTTCTCAGGGGAAGCAACATTACGACACTCATACATCCTTTTGGGGGTTCAAATCATTGGCCTATCCAATTGGAAGCTTCCCTTTTTGGAAAACCAAGGAGCACCCCTTTAGGTTTGAGAATTCTTGGCTCACACATTCGAATTTCCTCACAAATATTGAACAATGGTGGAAGGAAGATCTTCACCTCCAAGGTACAAAGATGTTCCTACTTCACTGCAGGCTCAAACACATTAAAGGTAGACTCAAAGAGTGGAACAAAAAGGAATTTGGTAACATCTTCAAAGCTAAAGGATAGGTGGAAAAGAAACTTAAGGAAATAAACCAGATTCTTATCAGAGAAGGCTACACAGATGAAAGGAAAGAGATGGCAGAGTCATTCCAGCAGGAGTGGGACAATAGGTGCTTTCAAGAGGAAATACTCTGGAGATAGCAATCCAAAGTACAATGGATTAAAGAAGGGGAGAGAAACACCAAATTCTTTCATAGATCCACCATAGCTCACCGAAACAATAATAGAGTTGTGAAACTTACAGATCAACATGGTATAGAGAGAAACACTCATGAAGAGATGGAGATGGTTCTAAAACATTTTCAAAAAATTGCCGAGGAAACCTCGGAAGATAAATACAATTTTACGGAAAAATTCACTCATTAAATCCCTAAATTAGTCATCAGAGAAGATAATTTCAATCTCAATAAACCAGTAACAGTGGAAGAAATCGAGGAAGCCGTGCAAGAGATGCAAAATGGGAAAGCACTAGGCTCGGATGGCTTTAATGTGGACTTTTTCAAAGCTTCCTGGAGGATAATGAAATAGGACATCCTGGAGGTAGTGGAAGACTCTCGAAGATTTAAGAAAGTCTTAAAGGCGCTCAATGAATCTTTCATAGCCTTAATCCCCAAATAGGAGAAGGCCACCTCTCCAGACAGATTTCGACCTATAGCAATATGCAATGTGATCTACAAAATTATATCCAAAGTCATATCCAACTGTCTCAAACCTCTCCTCCCAACCCTAGTGTCAAAGGAACAAACAGGCTATGTGGAAGGAAGACAAATTCTAGATAATATAATTCAAGCACATGAAACAGTTCATTCACTCATTACCAACAAAAAAGCATGAATGATAATGCAGCTGGATATAGCAAAGGCCTATGACAAACTTAGCTAGTCGTACATAAGAGCAATTTTAAAAGCCTATGGATTTGATCACAATTGGATTAAATGGGTTATGGCACTAGTTACCATAACCAACTGTTCAATTCTTCTCAATGGAGTTCCTTCCAAAACCTTCAAGCCTTCTAGAGGTCTCAGGCAAGGAGATCCTCTTTCTCCTTTTCTCTTGATTCTAATGATGGCAGGGTTAGGAAGACTTATCAAAGTTGCTGAGGAAGGGAGAATTCAGGGTCTGAGACTCACTCATGTTAGGGACACAGTGACACATCAACAATTTGTGGATGACACTATGCTTCAAGGCGCTCCCACTGTTAAGGAAGCCAAAGAATTCAAACAAATTCTGAGTGAGTTTTCTAGGGTAGCAGGCACTGAGGTAAGTCTCACTAAATCAAAGATATTATTTTTCAATACAAATATTTCAATTCAAAGAAATCGTTTCAGAATTTTGGGCTTTCAAAGGGAGACACTACCTATGAAGTACCTAGGAGTTCCTCTCACTGACAAACCACTTCACAAGGATATCTAGGAGCATGTTCTTAATAAGCTAAAAGACAAGATCAACAAATGGAAAAACAAAGCACTAAATCTAGCAGGGAGACTAGTTCTCACTAAGGTTGTCCTACAAAGTATCCCTATCTATATGCTATCTGCCATTCCAGCACTAGCCGGTGTAATGACCAATATAAGAAACATTCAGAGAGACTTTCTCTGGGGGAAATGTGAAGAAAAGAAGAAATGGGCCCTTGTGGCATGGGGTACAGTATGCAAACCTAATTCCCATGGAGGCTTGGGTCTTCATGACACAGGAATTCTAAATAGAGTTCTTGGTACCAAAATCTGGTGGAGATGGTTGAAAGAAATTTAGGTCCCTTGGGAAAAACTCTGGAAGCACAAATATGCTAGTGAATGGCAGGAGGAAAAATCTAATCAGAATGACAAGACAGGTAAAAGGTTCTGCTATTTGGCATAGGGCATGGGAGAATAGGGCCTTAGTCCAAAACCATAGTTTCTGGGAGATCAAAAATGGGCACATGGCTTGGTTCTGGGAGGACAATTGGCAGCAGGAGGACAATCTCCATAGTGAAGAATTGGCAGACATTCACACTGATACTATCAACAAAGGACTAAGGTGGGTAAGTGACTACTGGGACCAAGCAAGGAATGATAAGAAATAAAGAACTTGGAAACTTCCAGATTATAGTGGAATGGGCATGTTTCCTACTCAAGCTACAACCCTTCAAGGTCTTTTAGACAAGAGACAAATCTTGCACTCAAACTTGAATAATCAACCAAGATGGGGAAAGAAAAAGACATGTCTCTTCAACCTTAAGGAAGCCAAAAGAATAGATGCAGGGCTAAACCTTCCAAACACTGATAAGACGTGGAAATAAATCTGGGAAAATCCTCATTGGATGAAAGTAAAACTGTTCAAGTGGCTAGTTCAATAGGGCAAGATTCTGACATGGGAACCTAAGAAAAAGAGGCTTTGTTGGCCCCTCAAGATGTCATTTATGTAGACAACAAGAAGAAACTACAAATCATCTACTGAATAGATGCACTTTCACCACAATACTTTGGAATTGGGTGGGAGAAGTCTTTGAGTAGATAGACATAAATGTTAATGATATCACTACTACGTTGAAGAATTAGCAAGAAAAATTTTCAAACAATGAGATCATTAACTCCGCCTGGATGCTGACCCCAAGATTCATAATCTGGAATGTCTGGAAGGAGCACAACAACAGGACTTTCAAGGAGAAAACGAGTCCAGTGAGCAACATCCTAAAGCTAATCCTTAAACGAATTAAAGAGATTGTTCATATCATGGGAGGTGCAGTTACTGGCAAACCCATCGGTCAAAGAGAGGCCATAATTTTTGAGAAGTTAGAGCTCAAGGTTCATCCCCCTCAGGATTCTATGCAGATTAGCAAGAAGACCTCAACAGACAAGTCTTCTTGGCAACCCCCTTCTCATGGGTTTTTAAAATTTAACATAGATGAGGCTTCAAAAGGGAATCTGGGAGAAGCTGGTTATGGAGGGATCTTGAGAGATGAAGAAGGAAACATACAAATCATCTTCCACATTTATCTAGGAGAAGCAACCAACAATATGGCTAAGCTCATGGCAATGGAATCATGCCTGGAAATACTGCTCAAGCACAACATTCACAATGTCATCATTGAAGCTGACTCGGAATTAGTCATCAACTCAGTGAAAAGGATAAATGCTGGCGCTACTCCTAAGAAAATCTCAGAACACTGGCGACTTCTACAAGTCTACCAAAGAATCCAAGTGCACCTATGAAGGCTGAGAACTCTTAGGTTGGTGCATGTTTGCAGGGAAGCCAAAAAAGTTGCGGACTACCTTGCAAATGAGGGAGTACGAAACAAGCATACTGAATTATGTTGCTGGTGGGCAGAGATTACGGATGACAAGTTGAAGGACGGGTGCTCATCCAGGGCCATCAACGACCAACAACAGCATCAGGAAAAATCAAGAGACAAAATTTTTGAAGTAGAGCCACATGGAAGGGGTCTCGTCGATCTGGATTCATTATGAAATGTTATGACATATGTGAGGTCCTTTTTAGAATGCAAGTCTATGTCGATCTCCTTAACTCAGGTAACAACAAACCAACAATCTCAGAGGGATGGCCGGAAGGAGGGATCTTTATCTTCATTTGGCCCCTACGTAGGAATCCAGACTTTCTCGGCAGGTGCAAAACCCCGGTTTGTTTTCCGGTGATCGCTTTACTACCCTCTGCGTGGTTTCTGGTTTATCGCAATCTCTTTAGGCCGGAAGTGGTTTTTCACAATCGGGAGCGATTCCACTTACCACACAACACGTGGCTCTGGATGGGGAGGAAATACCGCCCTCATCGCGCACTAACTATTATAGCTTTTAATATGCGCGATATGATCCCAAATCGTTGGATCAAGCGAGGGAATTCAACGGCCAGGATTGAACGTGCATGTTGGTGGGACCGATACAACGGTTATGTTTCGAGCTGTTTGCATGACCTCATGAGAATTGCGTGCAAATGGTGGATTTTGGATGGTAAAAGTGATCGTTGGTTATGCCAAAAATGGACCTGATATGATTATAAATTATGGTTTATAGGATGCATTGGGTCCGATGTGTCGGTTAAAAGGTGAGCATGTTAGCCACCCGATATGTTTTTCATCCGCTAGATATTTAGCTTAAGATCCAACAGTCAATTTTGGACTGCTAGTTTGTTTTGACTGCGTCCCTGGGTTCATTTTGTCGTCTAGTGACCGAGGATTGGAGTGGGCCTGTCCTTTTGGTGTGCACCACCGCCGAGGTTGCTGATTGTACACTATTTCTTTTTAATTGAATAAGAAGGATCCGCTCTTGCCTTAACAAAAAAATATAATCAATGTTCCTTATATTTTAGGAAAAAATACAATTAAACTAAAATTTATACATGCAAAACAAAATTAAATATTACAATAATCTAGAGATCTTACATGTAAATAGAAGGAAAAATTAATACTATTGAAAACAATTTATAACTTTTATACTTATTGTTAATGGATACTTTCTGCCTTAAAACAAATATAATTAAGACTTACCTTCTATCTTGAGAAACAAATATCAATAACAATTTCTATTATGAAACATATATAATTGTACCTTTTATATCCGGTTAGATTTACAAATCAATAAATATAATAAGAAACAATTTTTCAAGTTAAATATTCGATAAAATAATTTATATTACAATGTTCTGGAAATTTAATCTATATAAATACAATTTAATAGGATATATATATATATATATATATATATATTATATATATATATATATAATGAATACTAACAAATATTTCTAGTGAAAACATTTGATAAAATATATATTGTCAACATATGCATTTTCAAATTAATATGGACAAGAAGACTTTAATGGAAATACAATTTAAGTATTTTTCTTATTTTCTTTTGGTAAAATTGGTGCTTGCAATATTCATAGGTTGTATTTTTATTTTCAAGTAAACAACTCATTTCTAGGGATGATTGGTTACACATTTCAAGTTAAAGTAAAAAAATGACAAAATTTAGTAGTCGAATAATACAAAATATGATTAAATATAATATTTGAACCAAAAATAAATTATTTAAAAATAGTTTTTCATTATTTTAAAATAATTAAATGAGTAAATAGCTATAACTATAGGAAAATATTATGCTATTAAACGCATTTATTTGTGAGGTAATGAATAACTAATTAATTATATAATCTAAAATTATGATAATAAAAAATCAATAACACTAAAAAAAAATAATCAAAATGAAAAAATTGGAATTTTGGGTTTCATTTATCAAAATATCTATAGTTTATATTCTTTAGTGAATTAAATTTAAAATTGATTTCAACATTCTCATGAGATAAGTTATTTGTTTTATTGATTTTATTATATTACATAGATTTCAATATTTGTCAAATTAATAAATTTTAACTAAGTTGTTTGCTACATTGATTTCAGTAGAATGTATTAATCTTAATTATTGTACATAAGATAATATTAATTATTATGTGTGGTGCATTGACTTTAATGGTATATACTTATCATTTGTTTTTAGTGATTAGATAGAGATGTCAAGAAATCATGTACATGTATATCCCTTATAAAGGATTTTAATAGTGAGGTAACAAATAACTAATCAATTAGATACTCTAAGACTATGATTATCTAAAGTGAATGAGACTAAGCAAATATGAAATAAAATAATTTGGGTTTCAAGGTTTGAATTCTCATAATATTTGCTTCTATATTCCTTAGTGAATTAAATTTATAATTGCATGCTCATAGAATATGTTGTTTGTTCTATCAATTTCATTGAATTGCATAGATTTTAGTGTTTATGATATGGGTATAGAAAATAAATAAACAACAAAATCTCAATATTAACAAGGATATCTTTATAAGAATGCTATGGAAATATAATCTATATCCAAAGATAATTTAATGGAATTCCTCGACACAATGTTCAATAAATCTCATTGGAGAAGCTCTATGATTGATTATCAATACATGCATTCTATATTGAAACAAATATTATCAACGTGTGCATCTTATTTGGAACAAATATCATTAAGGGATTCATTTTATTATGAATTGAATATTTAACAACAACAGACGCATTATATTATAAAACAACTAACATTAATGGATGCATTATCATGAAAATATTGACAAGGGAGCCTTTAAAGCAACGACATGGAAATAAAATCTAACGTTTTTTCTTGTCATACTCAATTGCATTATCAATGGTCCATATCATGCTCATAAGTCATATTTTGTTTTTTGAGTTGCACCATCTAATTTTTTAAATTATAATTGGGAGATATTATATTAAGTAAACAATTTTAATGTAGCTCACAACATAAGTGCATCAAAAATTTAGTTACATATAAAAAATAAAGAAATAAAAAATAAAATAAATATAGCATAGTTTTAGCATATATGTTGTACAACATAAGAAATTCCGAATACAATGTTTTCCAAAAATGGTGTGTTTATTAATGAAAAAAGAGTGTGTTGATTGATGGCTTCATTTGGTGCTTCCTAAGTTGAGTTTGGGCCTTGCATGGTCAAATCTATTTTCTTGGTGTATGATACATTATATTTTCTTCCATGATTTTTTCACAATTTGAATTCACTGATTGAACTTGATTGGAAGTTCCAAATTGCTTACCTTTTGATGAATTTTCTACCATATTTTGAAGTGATGCACACCTAAACTACATTTATTTATGTTTTTATTGCACCAATGTCCCCATAATGATTTCAACCTAGGAAGCTAAATTCTTATTCTAGTCCTAAATTTTCTTTAAGACTATGTGAATATTAGTTTGATTCCCTTCAGTTGTATGAGCATGCCTCCTCATTGCTTACATAATCTCTAGAAGTTCCTTGCAATCCATCTAGAAAGAGAAAAATTCTAATTCATATGGTAGAGAACAATAAAAAAGGATACTGAAAGGCTAAAGACAAAATGATATATCTCTTAGTACCTAAGAAATAAATAAAATGTGGCCAAAATAACAAGAATGGAAATTAATGTTGATATTGAATCTGGATAGAAAAATCATTATGTGTCTTCTAAAGTGAAAGCTACTAAAGAAAAATACCACCGACAACTTGATGCAATCCCATGTTTAGTGCCAAAGACTTGTTTGATAATTTTCCAAGGGTATAGATTACATAAAAAATCCTTCAAAGTATCAAAATCCCTAGAAAAGTATAGAATATATTCTAGAATTGTGACCAAGTCCCTAAATTGAGACATGGGAGCATTGTCTTTGAAATTGGTAATGGGATCCAACCTTAAACCTTCTGAATTTGTAGAAAAGGGAGGGGATGAGTAAGAGTTATTGTGTATTTAAAAATCCAATAATGGGGAGTAGCCATACTATTCTCCAAGTATGTATAACAAAAGCCACCATTCATAACCTTGAACATAGAAACCTAGAATGCCACATACATATGCCAAACCATAGTTCCATAATCCAATCATGGTTGTTCTAAATACGATGCATAGATTCATAAACATGCAAAAATATTGTATAAATCATGTGAGAAGGAGGGATATCTTATCTTATATTGTGTGATATTCCATCTTTACAATGGTCCATGTTCCCACTTAAACGTGACTCTACATGGTTTACCCATCATTGATTCAAGGTATAGGTCTATGCCAGGCCTTACCTTTAATGATTATATCCTTGTCATTCACTAAAGCGGCTTCATTAGTGAAATTATCCTCAATAGGATTATTTCTAATAAAATAAGGTAAATTTTCATACTAGATATTGATATTTTTGCTTCCCTAATCCTTTCAAATACAAATCTCGATCATGAATCTAGAGGAACATTTTCCAAAACCATATTCCTAATAACATTCTTGGAGTCTTGCACCAATATAAGAGTCTATATGTAAAGGTTATTTAGGTTTAAGATAAACTCTCTCAGACCTACCACTCATAGTTGCACAGTCCATTTTTAAGAACAACCAACCACATGTATCATAATTTGAAATGATTCAATGGACAAAACTATAAGAAAATCATTATAGTAAATAAAGGAATTTAATAATTAGGTAGTAGGTAACTAATAAATATGATAGTATGAAATCATGATCACGAAAAATTAATGTGGAAAAGCAAATATGAAATAAAAGAACCTAGAATTTGCTTGCTACATTTTGACTAAGCTTCTTGATGCATTGCTCTCATTATGTAGTGGTTAAAAAATTTTATTTTGTTTTTCACCAATTGCATGAAATAATTTGTTCATTGTAATTTCATTATGTTGCATATGTTGTAGTGTGCATAAAGTCCATAATTTTGACTAAGTTTCTCAATGCACTACTTCTAGTGTTTGTATAGGGGATAAAAGTTTTTTTTTTTTGTGCATTGATTGAAAATTTTTACATGTATAATTTGTTTTTAGTGATTAGATAGATTCATAGGAAAGTCATTAGATTGGTAAAGGAATCTATTAGTGAGGTGGAAAATAAATAATTAACTCACACCACCACTACAAGTCTCACAACTCCAATTTTCATGGATTTTACATATGTTGTTACATTATTGAAGGCTAGCGTTGCTTCTTACTCTTCTCCATATGTGGGGGTATTTGTTGCATGCACTAGACAGTGTGAGATAGTAACCACAAAAATCAATGAAACTAAATCAAATATAATGTAAAGAATTTGAGGTGTGGAATTTAAGTTTTGACAACATATGCACTCTATAATCCTTAATGATTTAACTTTAAAATTGATTTATGCATTCTCATCAAATAAGTTGTTTGTTGCATTATTTTCATTATATTACATAAATTTCATTGTTCATAAAGTTGATAATTTTTTACTAAGTTCTTTGATGCATTGTTCTTATTATAATGCGTTGGTTCCATTGTTTGTGCGGGAGATGAATTTGATATTGTGTATTGATTTCAATGTTTTCATTGTGGATAAAGGCTACATGAAAGATATTTTCTCACTATTTTGAAATGTTTAAACTATATAAAATTATAAGTAAACCATTACACTTACTAAAAAAATTAATAGTGGTAGAAAAATTAATCATTATTGCAATTGTTTAAGATTGTAATCATAGAAAAAAAAAATCAAGGGAAAAATCTTCTATCAACTCCAAAATGCAAGCTTATAGAACTTGAATCATTAATCAAAAGGTTATGTGATTCCAACATCTCCCATTATAGAGGTTTAGATGGTGAGAATATGAACCAAGTTTACATTTAGTTCCCATTTCTCTAGATTCTACCATGTTTGAGTATCTTAGAATATGCAATAAAAAGTGACATGAACTCACAATTCTAAGCTAATCAATTTAAAACCCAAAAGCCAGGGAAATCTCCTAAAATCCCCAATACACCCCTAAGTGCTAGATTTTCCATTGGATAATATTTCCTCAATTTATATAAGTATTCTCTATGTTGGCCACCTTTTGTCATTTTCACAAGTGGGGTTCTTCCTAAGGCTTTATGAACTCAAAGGATTGACATTAGAGAAAGCACTATTAATATTGGAAGGAAATAGAAGTATGATATGACCTTTATTTCAATATATAAAGTTAAAGGTTTGAATGGTATTTGATTTCATCCTCCTTTTTCATATGATCGAGATAAAAAGATGGGAAAGTTAGTAGATGCAACTATAAGACAAGCCGAAAAATATAGATTAAGAAGATAATTATGTAATCTATTTTTTTATTTATTATCTACATCTTATTGTTTTCTTAAGATTTAATTTCCTCCTAATTTAAAAATTTTACATTATTAACATGAGTTGCATCTACTAACTCATGTAAATTTTCGAGTGACCTTCTTGATAATACTCTATAAGTTGTAGATGATACATAATAACTTTCAAAGAATCAAATTCATCTAAAGCATATACATATACATAATGATAATCATATAAAATTTTGTTGTAGTTGTTTTCCACTAGAACTAGCCTAGATCCATCTTTGCTCCAAACCTATCCAGCATTGATAGGGATCAAATCCTTTAGGGTGCAAAATTTCCCTCTAGTTTTGCACTATAAAAGAAATATGCACATTAAGGGATTTGATTCCTCATAGTACTTGATAAATCCAAATTTAAGATGGATCTAGGTTGATTTTAGAATCTTAAGAAAGATATCTATTATTAAATAAATGCATATATATGGTTTTCCATAGCACCATAATCTAACATTGTCATGTACAATGAAAACCTTTTATATCATGTACTTTATTTTCTATCAAATTCTATCTTCCCATTGCTTATAGTGGAAGATTATATATGCTTATACTTTGTGGGTACAAAATCTTATATATTACAGTGGTGAGGTTTAATAATGGTTTCCATATCTTTTGTAGTAATCTTATAGATGTTTATTGAGGCAATTGTTCAATGATTCATTAATTACCTTGAGTGTACTATCAAGACATTCGTTTTCTCATTAAAATATTCAGAACACCAAAATAACATGACAACATAAATATGAATAAGGTATTGAACAAAATATCCATAAACATTAACCAAACTCATATTAATATCTAATTTCAAAATTCATCTTTTAACTTAACTCTCATCACTTATATAATTATAGAAAAAAATAATGTAATTTATTATATTTATATATATATATTATTTTTCACAAATTTATTATATATATATTTTATAATAATTATTTTTATAAATATATAAACTCATCCTATATAAACAAATCAAATATACTAAAATAATATTTTTTTGAAGAAATATAATGTTCCATTTTTTATTTTTATTTTTCATAGTCCTTTCACTCTTTTTGGAGTCGTCTATCGAGGTTGAGGAATTGCCCGTAAGGCCAAAAGTGGTCAGAGCCTGGGCAAAACAATTTCAAAAAATCTTGTAAATGCAGTGTTTGAATCATGTTTTTGACAGTGGAAATAGATTCAGCACCATCAAAAACTTCTAGCACACCTAAAAATTTTGAAGTCTAACTATAACTTGGATTTACAAAAGTCCTTGCCAAATTTTCTTTTAATATGACTAAAATTTCCATAACTTTCCAGATAATTCCTCCCGTTAATTAAACTACCACACTCTTTTGTACCCCTATTATTCTTCTCACCTCAGTGTTATGATAATTGCGCACCCATTCACCCTTCGAGATTCCTCACGAGTACAAAAAGTAAGAAACTAATTATCATTTTTTAAAAATAGGACGGATTTCTTTTGAATAAGAATAGAAAGTTTTCAATCATGATAACACTTGAAATCACTCTCATTCGCCCCAATCAAGTTTTCAGTATTATCCCAATCTTGATTTTACTATTATTCCAATCTTAAAGATTTAAAGTTACAAGCTCTTTGAATTACAAGTAGTTGACTACCGCACAACGCTTTACCTAATTTTAAGTTTCTTTAATCTTCCAATAAAATCATAAAACCATAGAAAGATTTGTTATTTTAAGTTGTTTTAAACAGATTACAAAAGGTAGTTTCGTGTTTATATCGTTCTAGAGTCAATCCAATTGATGTAAAGTTGGCACTATTAGACAATGAGATGAGATGGTGGCCTTTCTTTGTCTCAAGGAGTATCTTTCTTTAAGCCTAACTTTCTAAATGCAATGATAGTGGAATCCTTAGCTCGTACATTTTCGATGGTCCCGTTATTAAAAATGAATTGAGAGACATCTTTTATGGGTCCCATTCTTAAGAATGAAGTGATATTTCTTTTTATTGATAATTTTTTGTGGGTAGAGATTGTAATTTTGACAGACATCTTTTATGGGTCCTTGTGTAAGAATGGATTTATATTCTTTTTATTAATAATTTTGTTAGAGATTGTAATTCCGATGAAGGGTTTTTCCTGTATACATATAACATGGGCTCATGGAATCTTATCCAGTTTCATAGAACTCTCATGGAGATCTATCTAGGAATACTTTGGAACTTAGTAGTAATGGTTATATATATATATATATATATATATATATATATATATAATATATATATATATATATATATAATTCTATATCTGATGTATATTTTATAGGTTTTATCTGTTGTTTATAGTTTGTATTTAGTGTATTTGTTTTCTTTATGTTTCAAGTGAAATTTGAAAGTAATTTGTTTGCTATTAAAAAATGATAACATAAGCAAATAAAATCATTCATAAAAAAATATAAATGTATAAAATAAAATTAGATTAAAATTATCTTAATTATAGATTTATTAAGTGTTGAGAGCAATTAAAATTTCTTGAGGTGCAACTTTTTTTTAAGTTTTTGTACTCAAAAAAAAGGCTGCACTTTGAGAGATTTGAGAGAGTTTTGATCCCATCTTGGCGCTTGATAGATTTCAGAGTTAGGATGGATCTAGGTTGGTTTAATTATTAATAAATTATAATTATAATTGTAATTGTATTTATTTATTTATTTTTTTTTTTGATGTATTTTAACTAATTCGAAATGTTTAATTAATAACTATAATTATAATTTATTTATTTATTTAACTTAAATTTTAATTTTATGTAATTTGACTAAGCTAGGATGTTTCATAACATAACATAACCTTACAACATCTCTTCCATACTAGGCTAGAGAACACCTCTCGATGCAATGACAAATATGAAGCAATATTTTTGAATTCTTTATTAATTAAATAGTGGTCAATATTGCATCCTTATTATATTGGCTTGATCTCTAAATCTACAATAATATTGCTGGATAAATCAATTATTTGACGACCAAAATTCCCCTTCTTAATTATTGGCGCATAATGTATTCATAAAGCTAGAGAAAGATAAAGTATTGAAGTCTTTCAACGAATTACAATTTGATTCATCTTTTTTAACGTTGGATTTCATTTTCATATGACCTTAACAATTTATAAAAACCCATTGATGTGTTTTACATGTTGCTTTGTGATGCCACACATGTACTATCAAGTGATCTTGATCCATCATTAGCACTGGTAATGCCATGTTCCATCCCTTAATTGGTTAAGCTATAGGCTCAATGTAGTGCAATAAACATTGGGTGTGGATTATCCTAACTTGCATATCTTAGCATTCCATGGGATTTCCTAGCAAAGTGCCAAGAAAACTCTCCAAACTTCTTAATTGTATTGTTTGAGAAATCTCTTCAGAAGGGCCACAACTAGTGTAGTCAGGCCCTAATCGAGATTGCCCCAACTAATGTAGTAGGATCCCATGCAAGAATACACTAAGCTAGTACAATTAACCTTTAAAAGGGAATACCCCAAGCTAGTATAGTCAAGATCCCATCTAGTACTTATGAGCCTAGACAAGAATTACTCCCATGAAATTTAGGGAAACACCATGAGATCTCCAATGTAACATGTTCTAATTCATGTTCCTTACCATATGAAATTATGATTCTAGTTTTATTTGGGGGAAAATGTTTTTATTGGTTATAAAATATCACCTCTCATTGGGAATTTATTATTCATAACTAGTTAAGGCCTAGCGTATGAGCATTGACATCCAATTTTTAAATGGTTGATTTTTTCCTTGCTGATTAGTTAATTATAGATTGCATGGGATGAGTTTCCTCATCATTTTTTATTAACAATTTATATTATGTGTCATCTACATTTTTTCTACTATTTATAATTAATTAAAGGAGATGAGGTCTTAGACTCCTCTTTTCAAGATGATTGCTTGTTGATGTTTACTTGTAATAAGACTCGTGTGACCTATACCTTGATGTCTTATAATGATTAATCCTTGCTTAATATGTTAAGAGAATGCTTATGTGACGTCCCTTCATTATATTATATGATTTTTAGTTTGAATTATAGGAGATAACATCTTAAACCTACCATAACCCGAAGTGTTTTTCTTGTTGATGTGGCTTATAATAAACTAGACACCTATGTGATTTTTCTAAAATGTGATAAGCAATAATGATTCTATAACTGAGGACTTGATTAACATTAATAATCACTATGTAACAATGATAATTATTTGATGATGATAAGCATGACTAATCCTTGTGATGATATGGTTGATATCATATCCATTTGTTCTTGATGTATTTCATATTAAAATGCATTGATGTTGTAATGATGATATCATATTAGAACTTTAGAAGGAATAATCTATTACATGCTAATGTACTAATATAAAATATAGGGGATATGTACTCAATGGATGGGATTACATATTAACGAGGATGATTATCATATCCTTGTGCATGGTGCCTTGGAATCCTTGGAAATGGGAAAAGTCCTGAAAAATGACCTCCAAAGTTAACTTAGGTAAAAGGTTAGAAGTGGAAAGGGTCGTAACCCACATTTTCCAAGTTTTTGACGCTTGTAAATTCACCATCAAGGCCAATTTTTCCCTTGCATGAGAAGTGGGGAGGCCAAGAGAGAAATCTTGGGAAGATAACACATTGAGAAATATTATGAAAGAGGATACATACCCAATGATGAGACTAGCTAGCTCATGAGGAATACTCTATGATTTTATCATTGTTATGTTATAACTTTTGATTTTAGATTTTGTATAATTTGGTTGTTAGTTTATTTAACTTGGTATATGTGGACTAAGGGGATTGAAGTGTGCCTACATCATGAAGAGATTACTAAACTCAATTAAACCTAGCTCCATGTAATATTTTGGGTCCAATTTGTAGGAGACCACTATTGAGTGTGATTGTAATCACCAAGGGCTAAAGGTGGTAGTCAAATATTTGCAAAGCAGGATGCCACTATTGAGTGTGGTCTTGATCGCCAAGGACTAAAGGTGATACTAAAATATTTTCTTATTAGGGGATCCTCTATTAAGTGTAACTATGATCACTAGGGGTTAATTGTGGTAGTAAGGCCCCATACATGGAAAATCCCCATTATGCTTGGCGTTGTTACAAGACTAGTGACCTCTCCACCATATTGAGGATATTTATCCTCAATGCAGAATCTAATCTATGATAACTGTTTGGGATATCTATGAGTTATATGTAGAGGAAACTACCATTGATTGCAAAGTAATCACCGAAGGAAAGTATGGTATTTAAAACTCTACACCCTATGGCCTATGAGTAGGAGAATGATTTTTTTTGTGGAATGAATTAATGTATACTCTAAAATTCCTCACCTCATTGAGCTTGAACCTTGCGTAGTGGGAAATAAATATGTAGGTAGATTCATTGGTTAGGAAAATAATTTACACTTGGTGCAATTCCCACCTCCCCTTATTGGTTGAACAATGGTTTGTGATATATTTTTAAGTATTGGTTCACCAAATTTAGAGCACAACCAACTCAATACTCAATTTTTTTTTAGAGAAAGGTTAGAAGTATTATAGCATTCAATTTGTGCATTGCTAATTATCTAGATTAATGGTATATATATACTTATATGATTTTTGGATCTAGCTTTCTTGTTGTATAAAGTATTAAAGAGAAAAAAATGATTTCTTAAAATAACACCTTGGTAGGTAATTGAACCCTCGACAAAGGTTTAATATTTATCCATACAACTTTGATAATGAAATTTTACCATATATTGAGGTCGAGATAACAAACCATTCCAAAATAAACCAAATGGGCTAAGAGAAAATTTGATACTCCACAAAATTTATGTCTTCATTTGATAAAAAATGCTTCTCAGAGAAGATATAGCTCTAAATTAATCTATATTATCTATTCATTTTCATCCAAAATACAAATTAAGATTATAATTGTCCTACGAAATCAAATGATCAATCTTATCCTATTTATGGCTTCAAGACCTCCATAGTATAGCCTTTTAACCCTATGATGCACCTATACTAAGCCCCAATGATTACAAAACTCGAGAATCTTGGCAAAGCATTCTAGTCACATTTTTACTTTTTCTCTTTCTCCTTTATATCCTCTACCATTTAGGTCTATCCATCTCCCTTTCCTAAATGGGATTTATGACCTTGTCTATTATTAGTGGAATTTTGAGGTTAAAAATGGGCCTTAGAATAAAATTTTTACTAACAAAATAAAATTTAAAGAACCAATAGGATTCAAGATGATGATGTCATCCCCAAGTTTAAACATTTCTAGAGGGAAATAATAGAACATGTTTCTTCATGTATTTCATTTTATTTTTTACGTGGGTCTACTTAGAAGTATGAAGAGATGATACTTGTTGGATGCGGAATATAATTCCACATACAATGGGTGTCTAAACTTGACATAAGAGTAAACCTATAAGGAGACAAGTAGAAAACACAATAAGAAATATCAATTTCCTTTCCTTTTATTTAATTTTTTTCTCTTATTTTATTATTTTAACTATTATTTTATTATTTTCCTTAGGAGGCCCATTTTAAATATCCAAATTCCCTTGATGGTTTCTAAAAAATTATCTCACCATATGTTCATGGGAATTTCTCAACCACGTGTTCACTTTATCTAATTATATCATCCACATTTCTCCTTTAGCATTTAGTTGGCATTAATACAAATCCTCATTCTCTATTACTTTCACCATCATTAAAACTTAATATTGAACTAGCTATCTTTAAACACTTTCAATTACAATCCTCATGTTATTTTAACTAATAACAATGTTCTTAGACTTAGGGTTACCTAAACAACATAACTATTTTTTATCTTCTTTAGTCTCAGTTTCTATCGTAATAATATGTTGTTCCAGAACATTCACCTTGCCCATTGAATGGAACTATTCTTCTACATTTTTTTGTCCTCTCTATCAAGGTTATATAATAATCTTTCTAATATTAATAGTTCTTTTTCTCTGATGCCAATCCTTGTGAGTCCATGGAGCCTCAAGAAAGTCCCCACCGACGAAAATGACAAAAGGAAACTAGCATAGAGAGTACTTATAAGCCCTAAGGAAATATTAGCCAATGAGAATTCTAGCACCCGGAGCTATACTTGGGATTTCAAGAGATTGTTGTAACATTTGGGTTCTAAATTGTTTAGCTTGGAACTTTGAGTTTATGTAACCTTTTGTTGTAGATTCTTAGGTGTGTGGGCCCAATAGAAGCTAGATAAGTGGGACTTATATGACCTCTTGGTTGGAAGTCTCACCATTTATGCTTTTGTAGTAGGAGATGTTCAAATTACATTACCTTTCAATTCACGATCCATGTTCTATAATCTTGTGGTTTGAATCTTATGTAAGCCTTTGCCTTTATTTTGTTCTATGATCATGATTTTAAACCATTAAAAGATTAGTTATTTGTTGCATCCACTAATTTACTCTTAAAACATAATGGTTTCGTACAATTTTATAAAGTTTCAATCATTTCAAAATAGGAGAATATATATATATATATATATATATATATATATATATATATTTTATTTTTTTGTGTAGTTTGTATTTACAATACAAACACTGTAATTAATCCACTATATCTGCTTTATCTTGTGCACGAACATTGAAATCAATGCATTATACTGAGAGCAATGCATTGAATATCTTAGTAAAAATTTATTGACTTTAACAAAAACTAAAATATATGTATTATAAAGAAAGCAATGTTGCAAGCAACATATTTTGTGAAAATCAAAACCGAATTCTACAACTAAACAACCAAAGACTATACAATTTAGATATTATTAAAACTCAAGTCTCACATCTCATACTCTTTGTTTTATATCTACTTAATCATGTTGATTTATATGGTTACGATCTCTTACCATATAATTAATTAATTATTTTCTATCTCACTACTAAAGTCCTTTACCAAAATAATGATTTCAATATAGTTTTATCTAATCATTAAAACAAATGATACAAACATAACATTGCAATCCATACATTTTTCAAACACTGAAATCAATGCCCTCTACTAAGTACAATGCAATGAAAAACTTGGTCACAATTATGAATATTACAAACACTAAAATGTATACCATATAACAAAATCACATTTTTTTTAATATCTAAATGAGAATAAAAAAACTAATTCTAAGTTTAAAAAATAGAAGATATAATGCAAATGCCACCCTAATTGAAACCCCAAATTTCAAATTCTTTTACTCCATATTCCTTTTTCCCATTAATTTTTCATGATCACTATCTCATACTATCAAATTGATTAGTTATCTCTAGCCTTACTACAAAATTGTTTTATATAGTGTAATGATTTTCTTGTGGTTCTATCTAATCAATAATTTCAAAATAGTGGAAATTTGGTTTTCATATAGTTTTTATTCCGGGTATAAATGTTAAATTTAGTGCTTGTGTATGTTTTGACAATATAAGTGTATGGTCAATTCTCTTTAAAAGTAGATTATGCAACTTGAAAATGTAATGATGACTTATAGGTCTGGTAGAGGTCATGGACAAATCTATGAGTAAGTAAGGAAAAAAAAGTTTAGATTATATTTTTGTATTGCCATGAGAATGTATTTATTTATGATATTTGTTCCATAATAAAATGTGTTTGTTGATAAATATTTGGTACATGATATGTATTCTTTGATGACATTTCTTCAAAATAAAATATATTATTTGATAATAGTTATTTCATGATAAAATATATTTATTGATAATAAAATGTGTTTGTTGATAAATATTTGATTCATGATATGTATTCTTTGATGACATTTCTTCAAAATAAAATATATTGTTTGATAATAGTTATTTCATGATAAAATGTATATATTGATATTAAATTTGGTTGATAATATTTGATTCATGATAATAAAATGTGTTTGTTGATAAATATTTGATTCATGATATGTATTCTTTGATGACATTTCTTCAAAATAAAATATGTTGTTTGATAATAGTTATTTCATGATAAAATGTATTTATTGATATTAAATTTGGTTGATAATATTTGATTCATGATATGTATCCTTTGATAACATTTCTTCAAAATAAAATATGTTGTTTGATAATAGTTATTTCATGATAAAATGTATTTATTGATATTAAATTTGGTTGATAATATTTGATTCATGATAAATTGCATTTATTGATAAAAACATACAATTTATGTAATGATTTGTTGAAAATTGCATGTAGAAGTTCCATTAGATTATTTTTATATCTAGATTATATTACCATGGCATTGCCACTTTTTTATTTATTATTTGTATCTTCTTACTTTCTAAGTATTCACTTTTTCCTCATTTAACAATGTTACATTATTACTATTCATCTTATTCCTTGTGTAACTTTTCAAGTGGCCTCCATGACAGTAAATTTAAAAGCATTGAATTCATCTAAACCTTATAGTATACATAATAATGATCATCTAAAATTTTGATGCAGTGGCCTACAATATGAACCAAATTAGACCCATCTTAGCTATAAAATTATCAAGCATCAAGAAAGTTCAAATCTTTTGAGATGCAAAAATTTCCTCATTTTTTATAGTCTAAGAAAGGTTTGCACATTAAAGGATTTAATCCCTCTTAACGCTTAATAAGTCCAAAGTTAAGATAGATCTAGGCTAGTTTTACAAATTTAAGAAGGACATCAATTACTAAACAAGCATATAAGTATTGTTTTCCATGGCACTCTAACCTACCGTTACTATGTGGAATGAGAACCTTTTATATTTAGTGGTTTATTCTTCACCAAAGTCAAATTTTCAATCACTTTTAATATATATGCTTATAGTTCATGGGAATAAAATCTTATTTCTTTTGATCATGAAGTTCGATTAGAGTTTTCATATCTTTTATAGCAAGCCTACAGACTCTCTTTAACAAAATTGCTAAGTATTTCATCACTTGCCTTGAGGGAAATCTCAGAGTATTCATTCTCTAATTGAAACATTCAAATCACAAAGAAATTAATGATGATATAGAGATGGATGAGAAATTGAAAGCATCTAGCATCACATCCATGGAAAGTAACTAACTTCATAATAATCTCTAATTTAAGACTCGTTTGAACTCAAACTCTCACAACTTAAATAATTTCAACACTATATAAATTTTTTTATTTCTAATCTAAAAATCTATTTATTATAAATATTAATATGTATTCTTTATTTTTATCATTTATTTTTATTAATATTATCTTTGATAAGTTTCACTTGATTTTTGTAGATTCATTTCTATATTAAAATAATTTAATTATTTTTATAATATATTTTCATTATTATTATATATATGTCTTAATGTCTCATAAGGTTTAGTTTAATTAGTGATTGTAGTGTTATAAAATATTATTTTAAATGATGAAATTTAAAATTTAAATCCAACAAAAATCTCTGTGAATAATAAAATATATTAAAAAAAATAATTATAACTACCACAAAATTATATTTATCTTTATTTTTATTTTCCCTATAATTTTTTTATCTACATCACCAATACCATTTTTAACCATATCTATCTATCTCTTCCTCTCCGTCGTATTTTGTTAATATCTTTAATTCGTTGAAAGCTATCATGGTATTTCCATGATTGTCACCCTCTCTCCATCCCATTGTAGGAATCCCTCACGGTATTGTCATGATTGTCACCCTCTATCCATCCAATTCATCCATCAAGATTCCTCGACAGAACAAAAAGTTGGATCCCATATAACACTATTGGCATGCTATTTTTTTCTTTTAAAGGAAAATAACCTCTTTTCTCAAAAGAAGTCAACGCAAGGCACAATAATATAAATTTTATACGTACAAGAATATTAGGTTATCATTAGTTTGGGACCATGAAATTCGCATGGGGATTTATAAATATTCTGGAATTTAGTATTAATGGCATCAATTTTAATATAGCGATGGATAAGCAATGAAGCGTGAAAGAACAATGTTAGTGTTTTCATAACTTATGATTATCTATAATAATTTGTTCATAGGAGCTGAAATCTCCCTTTAAAATAATGTTAATGTGAGGCAGTGTGTGGGGTAAATAAATAGAATAAAATGACATACGTAAAATAATATTGAACAATTTTATATTTATCAATCGATGGCTAATCGCTTTGCCTCATTAGAGTTAGAGTTATTTCTATCTCTAATTTTACACAAATCTTGTCATGAGGAAAAAATCATTTGGCAACCAAAACGACAAATTTTTATTATTGGCACACAATTTATTCACAAACTTGTAACAAGTGAAACTATTTAAGTAATCCAATAAATGAATAGAATAAAATGACATATGCCAAATATTTAACAATTTTATATTTATCAATTGAGGGCTAATTTCTTTGCCTCATTATAGTGATAGAGTTATTTCCATTTCTAATTTTACACAAATCTTGTTATAAGGAAAAAATCATTTGGCTTTTCATTATTGGCACATAATTTATTCACGAACTTGGAGCAAGTGGAACTCAGATGGCGACCAGGAGAAGAATGCGCACGGAGGCGGAGGAGGAGACTGGAGGTCGCCGTAGCCCGGGGAAGAAAGGGAAGGACCCTATGGTAGGCGACGATGAATTTCGTTATAAGTCAGTCCAAACGGACTCGGAAGACGAAGTAGAAATGTTTGACTCCGACCAGGAAGGACCTGAGCGGCATAAAAAGAAGGCCCGGAAAGAAGAGGGAGTAGCAGAAGGTGAAGAGCCGGAAGTATGAGAGCAGGGTGATAGGCGAAAGGCGGGGCAGGATGATGAGGGTGAACTTGGCAGCACCTCGGGCGTGAAGGGTAGGGGACGTAGAGGCTGCTACAGGGGGAGAGGAAGATTAGGTAAAGGGCGAGGACGCTATGGCGGAGGAAGAGGACGATCAGGGGGGAGACGGGAGGCGTCCACAGCCAGGAAGTACCGAAGATCTCTGGAGAAGAGGATACAATATGCTGAGCAAGCATATTGTGAAAATACCAATAAAGATATTAGAAGAATCATCCAGCACTTGGAGGAGGAAGCAACCCAGGCTCAATCTGGCTCTGAGATGGACGATTGGGAATATTTACTTCCTGATCCAGGAAACAGGAGAGGGCGTATGACATTGTATAAACAGGCATTACATGTTTATTGGGTGATGAAGAGATTGCTGGCCAAAGCCATGGAGAAAGTGGCTATTGAAATGGCTGAGCTATCTCAGGGAATTCTAAACCTGAGAAGAGAGCTGAAAAACATTCAGATTACAATGATGATGCAGGATAAGAAACTTGATGAAATTCAGCAGCTGATTGAGAAGAGCAACATGGGCACAAAGGAAGAGGATGGTTAGAAGAAAACTGAGGGAAACATCTGAGGGTACGGGTATGAGTGATGCAGTTTTGTTGAGGATAAAAGATAGTTTTCGTTACAGTAAAAAGATAGCTCCAGTACCTCTTTGATTTTATTATGAATAGGAGAAAATGTAATAGTTTATATGACTGTTTGGCTTATTTAGCATGGACAAGAAGAATTAAAATTTTTGGTTTCTGGATGGATGTCAAGAACCTAAGGTGGCCAACAGACCTGGTTTCCCCTTGGAGCGGGTTGAGGCCACCATGATTATGTAATGGTTTTAACCCGAAGTAATATAATAGAATGGACTCTCCTCAGCTTACAAAAAAAAAAACTATATAAGTCATCAAATTAATCTTCATTTGATTTATTTGCAGCATGATTCATCTTCCTTTAAATATCAAATTTCATCTCCTTATAACTTTGGAAAATTTGTGCAAATATATTGATGTATTTTTCCATGTTGTTTTGTGATGCCACTTTTCTATTGTCAATTTATCTTAGTTTAATTAATGAATGAATTCTAATTAAGAATGTCACATTTCATCCCTTAATTAGTTAAGAAATAGGTTTGGTGTAATACAAGAAACCTTGGGAATGTATTACTCTAATTGGTGTGGCCAACAGTTCATGGACCTTTCCATCAAAGTCTTGGGACAAATCTCCAAATTCCTTGGTTGTATTGTTTAAGAAAATGATTTAGGTGTGTCACAACTAGTATAATCAAGCTCCAACTAGGATTACCCAAATTACTGCAGTCAGGTCCTATGTGGGAAGACCCTATGGTAGCATGGGGAAAAGGAAAATTATATGTAATTGACTTATTATCGCCGTATAAAGGGACAAATTCTTTTGGGATTTTATTAATGGAAGAGTAGCAACTTGCTCCAGGGAAATCCAACATACAAAATTCTATTAATGATACTCAAAATTATCAAGACCAACCATCACTTAAAGTGGGTTCAAGTGTGATTTCAGAGAGAACTACTCAAATGTGAACATCTTGGAACCCACCACACCATTCTTTCCACTTGGAAAGAAAGAAAATAACACTAAGAATGGAGTGATATTATGATTATATTGCAAGCAAGGAAGATAACGCTCAACCATAGAGTAGCAATAAAGGTTTTCATTCAATCATGGAATAAAGAGATAAGTAGTGATTAACCACAAAAATTGTGACCTCCCTTATCATAAATCACAACCACAAATTATAGTAGAGCCATCCTCCCTTATCCTTACAAATCACGATTGTGATCTACGACTAAGTGAATCACAACTTACCTTCTCAACATATGACTGTTCCCTCATCACAAATCCCATCCTCAGATTGTAATTACCCCATATCACTGATCGCGATCGCATATTACAGTGGAATGCATCCGCTCCTACATTTGTGATATGCGACTGTGATCATGACTTGCCTTATTAAATTTCTACCTCCTCTTCATCGCATGATCTGAATTTAAACAGGAACGCAACAAATTACAAATATAATAATAAACACAAATATGCAACAGAAATCACACTTCATTTCATTAATATCAAATATTGAAATATGCTTACAAACAAAATGGAAATAAGACTAGCTCGGGCGATGGTAGCTTATCTCTTAGAAAAGATGTGGCAGCTACATGCCTCTGAACTGAGTTACAATGAGGCTCAAGGGCCTATTTATTATTGGAAAACATGAGAAAACCCTAACTAACCAAAACCATAACCTAAAGAAATGTAACACCAAGAGTTTGTGGGCCTTGTTGGGGTTAGTTGGGCAGCCAACTTCCCGGGGTCATAACTTGGTCATATTATATCCATTTGGCATGTACGATACCTTATTGGAAAGGTTTCTCCCATTACTACAGGTTTTTCTATAGGCCCCTTCCTATGGCTATGGGCCTACGATGGATCTAAAAAAAACACTGCTTAGGGGGTCAAAACTGTTACGGATGTTTAGGACCCTAAAAACTGCTCAAAATAGTAAATGCTAAAATAAATAAGGAAATAAATGAAAATGACTGGAGGTCTAGTTGGAATAGGTGGGTGGCCACCAATATCCACCTAGATTATTCCTCCCCCCTTAGGAAGCAATGGTCCCCATTGCGTACAAAGGGTCCATGAGGTGAGGAAATTTCTGTTGAACCTGGTCCCTGGTGAGCCACTTGCCTTGTTGCAGGATTTGGCCAACTTTAACATCCTGATATAGTTGGATCTTCTGTTGGCGAGTGTGCTTAACCAGTGTGTCCATAATCTGATCAGTTGTGGCATGTTCCATGTAGTCTGGATTTAACTCTGTTGGTGTGGGTTGTTCTACAATGTCTGATGTGTACAATAATTGTGGGAAGTATGGTTGAAGGGGGTCAACATTGAACACTAGGTGCAAACCAGGGAATGGGGGAATGTTGAGCTCAAAAGTATTGTCTCCCACAACCTTGGTAATGGTGTAAGGACCATATCAGAGTGGTTTGAGCTTTCAATGGGCTCTAGTAAGGCATATTTTCTGCAAATACAACATACTTTATCGCCCACCTGAAACTTGTGTGGTACCCGATGTTGATCATGTCACTGCTTGTACTTGGCATTTGACTTCTCCAGGTTGTCATGAACCTGCTGGTGGATGTGTTGGATGTGTTCAATAAATTTGGTCTCTTTATCTGTGTCAGACGATACATGTTTGGATTATGTCTATGTAGTCTCCTGAGGCATGATGACATCAATTAGACACAATGATTGAAATCCTAGACCCACTTGAAAGGGATTATGACCAATCAAGCTATGGAGAGCTCTATTGTCACTGTGCGGCACATATGGTAGACTCTCGTCCTAGGTTTGAGGATGCTTTGAGTTGTACATGTAGAGTATGGGCATTATCATCTTATTGACGACCTTTGTCTAGCCATCAGTCTGGGGATGGAAGGTAATCGACTTGGTGAGCTTGGTGTCCAATAGTTTCCAGAGTCTTGACTAGAATGTGCTTGGGAACTTGCTATCCTGATCTAATATAATGTTCTGTGGGATCTTAAATGTACCCATACTCATTCAAAGAAGAGTTTGGCAGTGTCCTTTATTGTGAGACTCTTATTGCAGGTTGCCAATATAGCCATCTTAGAAAATTTGTCCATGAACACAAATACACAGTCATTACCATGTTTTGTAGAAGTGACTCCAGACATATAGTCCATGGAGATGGATTCCCACAGTTGGCTAGGAGTAGGCAGAGGAGTGTACATGCCCATCTTCTTGATGGATGGCTTGGCGATGACGTAGGCAGTGCAGAATCTGATATATTTCCCAACATCTAATCAGAGTTTGGATCAATAGAAGTACTTTTGTAGTACAACCATAGTTTTCTCCACCCAAAGCATCTTGCGATTTGACTGTAGTGCACCTCCCAAATCAGTTTGGCACGCTCCCTTGAAGGAACACAAATGTGGCCTAGGTAGCATAATAATGCGTCTTGGAGGTGGAAATTGGGAACTTGCTTCCCATCTACTAGCATATGGTACGTGGAGGCGAAATTTGGATCATTTTTTTATAGTTACAGACATCTAGAGGTCTCGTGACCACAAGAGTTTAGAATAGTAGTCAGTGCTGCAATTAGGGGTCGGCTGAGGTCGTCTGCAACATGATTGGTGCTTCCCTTTTTGTATTTAATGTTCAAGTGGAATTGTTTGACATATGTAGCCTACTTCTGATGATGACCATTCTACAACTTCCCTTGTGTCTGTATAAACTGGAGAGGTCGGTGATCGGTGTGGATGATCTTCTTGTTCCCCAGAATGTAGTGCTTCCACTTTCAGCAAGCCTACACGATGGAATACATTTCTTTATTGTAGTTTGGGTACTTTCGAATTGTATCGAAAAGTGTCTCACTATGATAGGCCACTGGATGCCTGTGTTGGGTGAGGGCTACCCCAATATCATAGTCGGAGGAGTCTGTCTTAATTTCAAATGACTGCTGCAGGTCTGGTAGTGCGAGTAATGGTATAGAGCAGAGGCAACGCTTCAACTCAATGAACGCCTTCTATTGGGACTCAGAACAATAAAACTTTGCTTTCACCTCACCCTTAGTAATCTAAATCAAAGACGAGAGAATCCCAACACGAATCTCCAATAAAAATTTGGAAGGCCCAAAAAGCTATGAAGCTCTATTAGAGTGGGTGGGGCTAGTCAATCTCGAATGACTTGGATCTTGGTTGATTTCACATGCCGCCACGCTCATCTATGATGTACCCAAATTATTGGACCTGGCTCATGTCAAAGGTGCATTTCTCCAAGTTGGCACACCGTTTGTGTTGTTGAAGTGTTTGAAGGACCTGCCAAATGTGTTGCAAGTCTTCTTTCCAACTCTTGCTGAAGATGAGGATGTCATCTAGATAAACCACCACAAATGAGTTGGTGAAGGGCCACAAGATGTCATCCATTAGCCTCATAAAAGTAGCGGGGGAATTTGTCAACCCGAAGGGGATAACCAACCATGCAAAAAGGCCTGCCTTGGATTTAAAGGTAGCCTTCCATATGTCTGTGGGATCTATTGGAACCTGGTGATAACCAAACTTTAGAGCAATCTTGCTGAAATACTTGGCCCCCTTGAGTTGGTTTAGCGGGTCATCAATCTTTGGGATTGGATACCTGTTTCTAACAGTGATTTTTTTTTAATGCCTGATAATCAATGCAGAGCCTCCAGGTTCCATCCTTCTTTTGTACCAGTGTAATCGGGCTTCCACAAGGTGAGGAACTTGGTTGGATGTGCCCTTTTTTCAAAAACTTGTGAATTTTCCACTTGATATCTTTATTTTCCAGAATGGAGCGGTGATATATTGGCATATTTGGTAGAGTTTCTTTAGGACTCAGATAGATTGAATTCTTGACCTAAAAATGCAAGGGTGCCCCTGTGGGTGACGAGAAGATGTAGAAATTCCCACTGTAGATCACCTAATAATGCAATATACTAAAGAAAAATACTTGATCTACTTCTAAAACCAATTATGCAGAAGCTTAATCGAATTGAGAAAGATCAATTGAACACATATAACTGTTAAGAAGAAATCAATCGCACATAACATAGAATAAATAACTAGGGGAAAGCCTCAGCCTAAAACCCCAATCTCTATATTATCATACAAGTGGAAATATAGTCTGGATTACAAAAAGAATCATCTCACAAGCTATCCTGCTCCCTCTGCAATCCCTTTACTACTCATAGACAGTCAAAGGCCTCTCACAAACCTTCTCCTCTGCCCTCCAAGCTTCCTATTTCTTTGCACAGTTTTTCTTGGGGTCCAATGCTTCCACACATGTGAATTCCCACCTCACACTGCTCACTTGGCCCAGTAGTAATTGTACAAACCCAAAGGAGATAAATCCTTCTCCATGGATGAGCTTCCTTTATAGGAAAATCCATCCAACTGATAGCACAATGTCCCTCCTTTGATCTCAACTGGGTCTCTGTCTGAACTAACATGCTGCATGCATGAGTTATTCATGAGATGATATTCAGTTATCTGAAGTGCAACAGTTATATTCAAGCATGCATTAACTAACTGAACTCACATTAATTTTAAAAAATTGTTTAAATCAATCTAACTGGACTTGACTCAGTTAACTAAGCCAACTAATTACTACTCAAATTAGAACTCATCCTTATCTCTTTAGCTGATGGATAAATTCCTCAATTAATAGAGAAACTACTGCATGTCCTCACATAGACTTCATGTTTGATTTTTCACAACTAATTAACTCATGGTGAATTAATTAATTTATTTTCAAACAGTTGTTAATTTCAAATTCAAATTTTACTTCCTATTTTAGTTCAGGGACTAACTAAATTTGGAATCCATCCCAAACTGCTAAAAATAGAATGTTATTTTTAGCACTTCCATTTTTCATTCCCTATTGCTACTTTTAGCACTTCTATTTTTAGCATTTCTTGTTTCCATTTTCAACACTTCCTCTCAACAAGAAAGGCTTCAACTCGAACTTGATCCTATACCTTTGGAATGTTCTGCATGCAACACTTCTGCCAAGTGTGGTTGCTCCAGCAACTCTAGAAACAAAAAAAAAAACTCTCAACTGACCTCTCTATTGGGCTAGAAACATACTCTGATGTTGAAGCTATACCTACTGCTGAAAAGTGCTCCCTCTCTGACCTCTGAGCTACTACAACACTCCATGCATCTTGAACTGTTGCACACCTCTCTGTGCCATCCTCCACTGATGCAACACTCCTGCGCCTCTCACATTACTGCAGCCTGCTAGCTCTACACAGTCCTGGGACTCTTGCACTGTAGCTCTCTCTGCCGCTCCATCTCCATCTTTCTCCACCCAATCATCCAGTCCTGCTACTCCTCGTCGGGGATCCTGTAGCAAAGTAGAATCAAAGAGGTTGGGTAACTCAAAGATCCTGCCCCTATTCCATCCTTCTTGGGACGATCACTCCAGATCGCCCCACCTCCTACCTGGAGGTATGGATGCATGTGATCCCTCTGCCCACCTAGCTCGAAATTTCCCTGGTGGGTCCCTATAATACTAGTGATTACCCCATTACTATGGTAGTTGTACCCCTTATTAATATTGTTGTGCCCCTATTGCCCCCATATTGTTATTACTGTGCCCCATAGAATCCCTCTATTGTTATTTTGCCCTTACATTATTATTGTTATGTCGGCTCTGATTATGTTATGACCCCTTAGACTCCTATATATAGAAAGGAGGTCTTTTCATTTGTATCATCGGAGAATTGTTCATTTATGTAATGTAAAGGAGGTTGCCCCCTCGAAGAGGCTGAATTCTAAGGCGTTGATCTATCTTTTCTATCTTTTCTTGAGCTGGTTTCATAACATTTGGTATCAGAGCTTTGGATTCTAGGGTGTCGCTGCTCCAAACAGGTCATCGTGGAATTTTCGCTATAACTTTTTTTCTGCGACATTTCAGAAGCTAAACAAAAAACCCATTTGAGAAGACATCACACTGAATCTCAGGTCCGAATTTTAGAGCTTTTCGTGCTATGTTTTTGGATATATGAACTGAGGAAGTTGGTCCTTTTGTAGAATCTTGAATTATATTCAAAATAGGTGACCTGGGGAAACTCGTCATAACTTTCTCTCTGAGCATCGGATTGTAATTTCATAAAAAGGTACAGAAAGAGGACGGATTGTAGTTTCTTGTATATATTTTTTGGAGTGAAAGGTCAAAACAGGGACACGTGGCACGTCGTACAAGTTCGCTCTACTGAATTAGTCTATAATCAGGTCACTATGGGAGATTTGGCATAACTCTTCATTGGAGAATCCAATTGGGGTCAGACTTATGGCATTGGAAAGAGGACATAGAGGGCTACCGTAGATCGCAATTTCAAAATTGGATGATCCTAAATTACAGAGATACATTAGAGGCAATATTGAGCTCCTACAAAGTGAAAAAATGTGTGTATATTTTTTTAAAGGTTTGCTTAAGCTTAGTTTGAAAAATTATTTTGAAGGAATTCAAAGGGCATAGTGAAGCATTATTATCAGTAATTGATGCCCCAAAGAAAGAAAATGGAAACACCTAGTAGGCGACCTGAAAGCTCTAGCATGACTAGTGAAGAAGAGGAAGAAATGCAACATGATATATCAAAATTACGAGACCAAGTGCAACAAGTGTCACTTGCACAAAAAGGAACAAAACCTAAGATGGATTGTTTAAAGAAAGGTGTAGAAGCTAATATGAATGACGTGGAAGCTAAGATGGACGATTTGAAGATAGATTTGAAGACAGACATGGAAGAATTGAAGAAGTTGCTACAAGAAAGGGTCACTAATAGTGAAAGGGTAGTAAAGGAAACTCATGATGAGAACAAAAGAAATGTTAAT
>APFE031144900.1:20883-52056 GCA_000404065.3 Pinus taeda
GCCAAATCTCCCACAGTGACCTGATTATAGACTAATTCAGTAGAGCGAAATTGTACGACGTGCCACGTGTCACTGTTTCAACCTTTAACTATGAAAAATATATAAATGAAAACTCAGTCCGTCCTCTTTCTGTACCTTCTTATGAAATTTCAATCCGATGCTCAGAAAGAAAGTTATGACGATTTTCCCCAGGTCACCTGTTTTGAGCGTAATTCAGGAGTTTGCAAAAAGGCGAAATTCCTCAGATCATATCTCCGAAAATATCCCGCAAAACTCTCTGAAATTCGGACCCAAAGTTCAGCGCCAAGTCTTCTCAAATGGGTTTTTTTTTTTGCTTCTGAAATGTCACAAAAAAAAAGTTATAGCGAAAATTCCACGATGACTTGTTTGGAGCAGCGAAACCTTAGAATCCAAAGCTCTAATACCAAATGTTATGAAACAAGCTCAAAAAAGATAGAAAAGATAGATCAACGCCTTAGAATTCAGCCTCTTCGAGGGGGCAACCTCCTTTACATTACATAAATGAACAATTCTTGGATGATACAAATGAAAAGACCTCCTTTCTATATATAGGAGTCTAAGGGCTCATAACATAACCAGAGCCAACATAACAATAATAATGTAAGGGCACAATAATAATAATAGTGGGCTTCTATGGGGCACAATAGTAACAATATGGGCACTACATGGGTACATCAATATAATAAGTGGTTTGTACTAATAACAATAAGGGGTGACACTAGTAGTATAGGGGCCTAACATTCACTTTAAAAATGTATTTTTGCGACATTTTTATCCCTTTCAAGCAGGTATGAGTAATGTTCGTGTTTTTGTGCAAGATAACAGGACTATTCAGGCGAAATCTATCATTTTCAGCTAGAGTCACCTTTAAGCCCTTTTCTGACTCCTAAAACATGAAAAGATTGCCGAGTTTTTCTTTTAAGCTCGTTAAAACGGAATTAAAAGACGATCGATTTACAGCTCTTTTTCGACCGTAAAAACATAAAAAGATCGCCAGATTTTTGTCGTTTCAAATTCGATACTGGAAATAAAATGACGTGTCCTTGATCGATTTTTACTTTTCAGGTCAAAGACACTAATCATGAAAGTACTCCTTATTCACAAGATCAAGCGGTTCTCCTAGGTATTATTTTATACTTTTTCGGGCTTGGGAGACACAAATTTATGAAAAAGTCCAATCTGGAGTCTTCTTAAGCTTTTCAGACTCTCTAAAATTGAAAAACGTCGAGTTTCTCCTATACTGGACTCGTTAAAATTCGACAGTAAATGACCTGTTCCATTACAAACAGGAACGAACCACTCCTTCTTAGGGTTTGCATTTAAACTAAGTTGGACTCACCCGAAGGGTGAGCTTATAATCATGCATATGTTATCCTCCTCAAGCTTGTAAAAAATAAAGAGGTACTTGCCAGAAATGGTGGGGGAAAAGAGAGAAAAGTGAGTCCGTTTGTCATACTTTATAACCACTCTTGAACACGACACTTTCATTCACCTGGGTTGGGAAATCCTTTACCTAACAGTTGATCGAACCATATTGAAAGTCTTCAGCCGGTTTCTGGGTATTAACTTTGGGTCAATCATCACCAAACCATCTGTCTGTCGTTATGTGTTCAAGAGCTCAGTGAAAATAAGCCATTCATCTGCAAAATGTTTGTCATCCATCTTGACCATCCCTGAGTCAGTCCTTGCAACTAAATTTCTTCAACTTGATCTATGATTTCGTGTCGTGGGCTTGCTTATGACAGATCGCTTTCTATCGACTCTGACTCGTTATCTAGAAAGATGATCTAGGAATCGCCAGTACCTTGATATCTGCATGCCGCAATGGCAGGTTTCTCGCCTTTGACGACCGTTTACATCATCGACTTTCGATAAAAGGATTCCGTGACATGTTCAACATCAAAACATCTTATCACATTTCATGGATTGTGCTGAGTAATTTGAGATCCATTGTCATTATTGGTGGTTTCTCTCACGCTTGTTAACAGTTTACATCATTGACTGGTAATCAAGCGGTTTCTACCATGTTCGACTTCGACACATTTAATCGCATGGATAGAATCGTACTATTTCGGGATGTAGAAATGAAGACCCTGGATCTAGTTTCCACCATCCAGGTTGCGAGGAATTTTGTATTCATTATATTATGGACTATTCATAAACAGATGGCTGCGTCCATACTGTGTCCACCTGTGTCTGTACTTATCATGTGTTACGAGATCATTCCTATATCAGAGCAGTAGTTAGTCTTCTAGTCGGTTTTCAGTCTCTTAGTCAGTTTTTATCTGAGTATGGGAATGGCTACCTCAGCGATGATATGATCTCATATATATATTTTGCATTGAATGTTTTTACAGGTTCCAACCGAGCTCTCCGCAAGATGATCCTCGAAATGATAAAGTACTTCAGTCTTCCTATATGATAAATGAAAAAATCCTCATATACTACAGACTTCGCACTTTAGGGGGCAATCCGTTACACAAAAATATCATCACCTTGATTATTTTCAGTTGGTATGGGTCTATCACCACCTATGCCAGCTTCCTAAGCAAGTCTCAGACCTCAGCTCTTCAAAACAAGCTTTGGAAATGAGAGAAAGACATCAAAAAAGCAATGTAACTCTGGTTCTGCACTTTCTCTCACTTTTGCCTGCGGGCCCACACCTTTTGTTTAGGATACCTGTGTACTTATACGCTATGTATGTAAAGGGGAGGGTGCGTACCCCTGTGAAAGTCAAAAGGCACAATTTTTATCTTAAAAAAATCACTTTGGGTTAATTCTAGAGTTTTCTAGAAGGAATTTTGACATGGATTGTTCGCTCCAAAGTGGTTCATGCATCCCATAAGAGAAGGAGCTAATCCCTTGTTAGGAGGAGCTGTGCCTTCGAAGGAGGATTCTATCCCTTTGAAGGAGGACCTGGTAACTGATCTCCATTGCACTATAAATTGAGGCATTGGGTTAGTGGCTAGAGAGGGTAGAAGCTGAACTTTTGAGGGTAAATGCTAGTGAAATCAAGACTTCCTATTTGAGCTTAAGAGGAGAGATCACATACCTTTTTTGCTTCATTGGGGAGTGAGTGAAGCTTGTCAAAGTAGAGGAGACTTCTTGTTGGACCCTGGGAGGAGCTTGTACAGCGTCAAGGCAAAGGTTGTAAATTTCTTCTTCTTTTGAATTAATACAATCAAGCTCATTTTTCTCAACAAGTATCTTATGTTATTTGTTTCATGGACTCCTTGACTTTCATGTTAAATATGTTTTATAATACTGGTTATTCAGGTGTTATTTAATCATTTGCCTTGTTTGTGTTTGTAGGTTTGCGACAAAGGAACTTACTTGGATCAAAGGAGAAAAGGCATCCCCAAACTTGCGTTGGACATAAGGTAGGCCTTAAACACATTTGTTTGCCATTATTTATAAAGCACATTTAGAGAAAGATAGTGTCTAGTTGGTTTGTTTGTCATTAGGTCTTCATTAGATTCTAGGAAGGTTTATCTTGTCCACAAGATCGACTCATTCCGCGTGACAGTAATCCACTATTGATCCTGATATCCTCCATGTCAATGACAGATCACAACCAAGAAACCACATGCATATGCCTTGGATGCCAAAAATAGTGAAGGAATCATACATGAAACTCGGTACCTACAAGAAAATATGACGTAGTTGTTGATGTCGACACCTTCTTGTGCTTTCCTACTCTTCCTTTCCATTCTTTCTACAAAAATCCAAGTATGCCACACCCTCCAAGAGTGCTCCAAGAAAACTCTAAGTATCCAAGAGTATGAGAGAGATCCCCAACACTGAACTAACAAAAGGTTACCAACTAATCCTCATAAGCCTTGTTATCAAGGAGGCCTCTATTTTCTTCATTTTCCATTATTTTCCTTCATTTTCCTCCTCACATGAAACCTGTGACCTTTCACCTCCTTTTTCTCCTAATTTCCATTGTTTTCATAAATAAATGTGCCAAAAATGCATTTTAATGCATTATTCATTGCCTTTGCCAATTTCCTTAGCCATAAACAGCCAAATGAACACCCCCTAGGATGTCTTGCCCAACATTCAACTTGGAATAAGTGTCCTAGTCATTCATGGTTATTGTTTTTAACTTTATTACATGAGATTTTCACCAACAATGTTACAACTTTGAAAATATTGCAAAAGTACACCACAGCAAGTTGATACATGCAAGGGGTGTACTTTGAGAAAATACACAAAGGATTCCTTTCACGATAGATACAATCGAGCAGAGGTTATCCTAGAGCAAGTCCATTCAGATGTCTGTGGACCATTCTCGACAACATCCATGACCAAATGCATGTATTATCTTATATTTGTTGATGACTTTTCTCATAAATGATGGATATTTTTCATGCAAAAGAAGGATCAAACTTTCACAAAGTTTTGTGAATTTAAAGCATTGGTTAAGAAAGAGTCGTGAAAGAAGGTTAAAGCTCTGCGGAGTGATAACGTTGGTCAATATGTCTCAAATTAGTTTAAGAACTTCTTTGTGACAGAAGGGATTAAACGGGAGTTGATGGCACCCCATAACCCACAGCAGAATGGGGTGGCCGAGAGGAAGAACAAAATAATTGTATGGGAAACATGGGTGATGTTGCATGATTGGGGTCTACCACTACACTTGTGGGGTGAGGCATGCAACAAATCTGTTTATTTGTAGAATAGGACCCCCCATTGGATACTTGGGATGAAGACACCAGAGGAGGCTTTCTCTGGTAAGAGGCTAGACGTTGGTCACTTCAGGATTTTTGGGTCATTGTGATCCAAATGGATTCGAGAAACACTCTCTATGTCTTCAAAACTACGAAGATCATGCCAAAAACAAGGGAAAATTACATAAGGCAGCCTTTTAATATAATATCGGGAGGCAAACCCCATGAAATTAATGAAAAAAATAGAGTAACAGAGGTGGAACCAATAATACACAATAGCCGTTTGATCTGGCCGATCAACGGTCCAAATCAGATCGGCAATCACAATCGGTAGTAACCTTTGATAGAGATTGGTGGGATCTACTTAAGAACTACGATGGTGAATAGTGATATTGACGCTTAACACATATATATGGCGATGGTGACTGGCGGAGTTAATATGGACCATCGATCAAGTGCGCGGATCGACAACCCATATTACATCGTCGTATCACTACTAGAGGATGCAGTGGAGCGCTTACAATGGCCCAAGGTTTATTGAGATGAGCGATTGCGATATATCGCATCGCCACATCGCATTAGAATTGTGCAGAGGGGCCGATATCAATACACCATGTGACAGCCGGACCTGATAGCATTATAAAGTAAATTTGATATAATTTCAAGTCTATAACAGAGCCATTTTAATGTATTTTCATGATTTTCGTTGTATTTCCAAAACACAAAGGGAAAGAGCCTTCCGATATGTGATAGCAACTTGTGGATGGACTCGATAGGGGAATGAATCATATTTAAGGATTTTAAAGTCTGATATATTGAGTTTTGGTAGACTTTCTCTATTAAAACACATTTTCCCTGTGTTTAATAAAGTGCGGCTATTTCAGGAGTTTCAGAGGCCCGCGACACTATGGCGTTATAGAATGGGTGGCCACCTCCTCTCTAGGTGTTAAACAATGATTGTATCACACTACGGGAGGGATTCAAAGTGGACAGAGGCTGGGGAGACCGAAAGATAGGAACATGAAATGAACAGGCAGCACATTTTTTGGCTATAAAGCCACAGACAGAGAGCATAGTAGGGAGGCAGTGTTGCAAGCAAGTGCGAGACAGAGTAAGGATAGAGATTGAGAGCTGTGAGGGAGTCTGTGTACTAAGAGGAATCTTGACGAATTCAAGTGAAGCTCTTGTAATTACATCTGTTGTATGTGAGGCTCAAACTGAGCTCACTATTGTAAAAACTGTGTTTGAAGACTTAATAGGGAGGCCAGCACTGAAGGCTGGACCAAGAGATGTAGCCCAAGAGTATTGGGTGAAATCATTATTAAATCTATTGTGTTCTTTTATGTGTTTGTCTATTATAGTATTTTACTGCTTCAAAGTCTATGTATTTCACAATCTGATCGATCCATTTCATAAAATAACATAGGTACATCCATGCACATGAGTCTGTAATACCTTGTTAATTGTCTTAGATCTCATTTTTAGATCAAGTGGTATCAGAGCTTTAGGTTTACTAAGATTAGACAAGCTTGTGCTAGATTGGTGAATGATAACTAGGTCAAAGCTTAAATTAGGAGAAGGAGAACTGGTTGAAACTAACCTAGAAATTGGTAGAGTCTATCCTAGGAGGGAAATGGCAGAAGAAAATCACTTGGAATCAGACTCTCAGTTCATGGACAGTTTCATGACCATGAGAGCCATGGTAGAAGAAATGTATAGAGAATTTAATAAAGGTCGAAGTGAAGATTCTTCCACTTCCAAACAAGACAAAGGAATAGAAGAATCTCTTATAGATGGCCATTCTGAAGCCAAAGGGAAAGGAACAGAGGTTCCTCTGTCCACACCTCCTAACAGCCCTGAAAATAAAAAGAAGAAAACATATCTGATTAAATTTGATGTTAAACTTGATTTTCCAATATATGATGGAGAGTTAAATGCAGAGAAGTTAGATAACTGGATTAGGCAGATTGATGTGTATTGTAGGGTGAATAATATTGACTCAGACAGGAGTAAGATTCAGATGACCAGCCTACGCCTTAGAGGAACTACCTTTGTATGGTGGGAAAGATGGACACAAGCTGCCTTGAAGAAGCATGGTAAAATTCTTTCTGTCTGGAGTGAATTTGTTTTTGCAATTAAAAAACAATTCTATCCACTAGCTTATATGCAGCAAGCTATGATGAGTTGGCAAACTCTTCGCCAAATAATAGGGCAAAGTGTACAAAGCTACACTCAAGAATTTAGAAAAAGAGCTTTGATTCTAGGCATTTCTTTAGACTCGCGTGAAACTTTGTTGAAGTATATAGGTGGTCTACATAGTTATTTGAGACATATCATTCTCATGTTTAACCCTATTAGCATAGATGAGGTGTTTGTTTAGGCTACCCATCTAGAGGCTAGAGGCAAAAATGTGAACCTAGAGATTGGGGGATCATCAAAACCCACTGCAAGCAAAAACAAGGAAAAGAGGAAGAAAAAATGGAAAGAGAGGAAGGAAAATACTGTACAAAAGGCCAAACCTTCATGCACTCACTGCAAGAAGGGTGAACATGATGATGAACATTGTTGGTCTTTGCATCCGGAGCTAAAACCAAAGAAGTTTGATGGCAAGAAGAAGAAGACTATTGTTGCCATACAAAAAGATTTGGGGTCAGACTCAAGTGATGAAACAACGATCGCAGCCACATGTATACAGGGTAAAAATTCTAAAGCATCTTCTAATAATTCTGCCTAAATGATTGATAATGAAGAAAATGAGAGAAGAATACATAAGCTTTTTCATATTAGAGTTATTTCCAAGCATCAAAAGGTTGATACTTTATTTGATAGTGGCTTATAAGTAAACTTAATTTCTGAAGCAATTGTAAAGAAATTGGGGCTACTAACCACACCTCACAAAAAGCCATATCCATTAGGTTGGGTATGTGATACAACAAAGCTACAAGTGACTAGACATTGTAAACTTAGGTTTTCTTTTGGGTCAGCATTTGTTGATGAGGTTGAGTTAGATATTGTTCCCTTGGCTATATGTGGAATTGTTTTAGGAAGTCCTTACTTGTATGATACAAAAGCCATATTCTATAGAGCTGAAAATAAGTATCAACTCGTTAAATATGGAATTGAATATATTGTAAGAGCTCATAAACTCAAGAATAATTATACTCTCATAAACTCAAGGTAGATGAAAAGAAATGTAAATTCATGCAAGGAAAAGAAACATGATAAAACTAATGTATTTGAAGGTTATGGTGCTAAATAGTAAGCCGATTTAGAAAAAATTGTTTCAGAATATGATATCTTATTTCAATAACCAAAAGGTCTGCCACCCAAAAGGGAAATTTTACATGATGTTGATTTGCAGCAAGATGTTCCATTGCCTAACATCGGAATGTACAGGTTATCCACTTTAGAGAATGCAAAAATCAAGAATCAAGTATAGGAGCTACTCGAAAAAGGGTTAATAAGACCAATCACATCACCATGCAGATCTCCAATCATGTTGGTGAGAAAGAAAGATGGTTCATGGAGGATGTTTATTGATTACCGAGCACTGAATAAAATAACGATCAAGAATAGTTATCCCCTTCCTCGCATTGATGATCTATTAGATCAGCTAAAAGACGTTGTTTACTTTTCCATGTTGGACCTATGTAGGGGTTACCATTGGGTCAGAGTAGCAGAGCAAGATGCATGGAAGACTGCTTTCAAAACAAAGCAAGGGTTGTATGAATGGCTAGTTATGCCTTTTGGCTTAACTAATGCTCGTGCCACTTTCATGAGAGTTATGAATGATGTAATCAGGCCTTTTATGATGATTTTTTAATTGTATATCTAGATGAAATTTTTCTATTCAGTAAAACAGGGGAAGAACATTTAAAGCATGTCAAGCAGACTCTAGATGTTTTGAAGCAAGAAAATCTCTATGTTAAATTATCAAAATGTGAATTTGGTAAAACATATTTGAATTATTTGGGTCATATTGTAGGGGGTGGTGAATTGAAGATACATCCCTCTAAGGTTGCAGTAATTGTAAACTGGCCTAAGCCCAAGTCTGCTATAGAAGTTAGAAGCTTCTTAGGGGTAGCACAATATTGGAGAAAGTTTATTGCTAAATTTTCCTTAATTGCAGCTCCCTTACATGCCTTGACAAGATTGAACAAGGTGTTTCAGTGGGGAGGCAAATAGCAGAAAGCCTTCGACACCTTGAAAGAAAAAATTAGTACTGCACCAGTACCAACAATGCCAAATCTTTAACAACCATTTGAGATCGAAACAGATGCCAATGATTATGCCATGGGAGCAGTGTTGATTCAACATGGTAAACCCATATGCTACCATTCTAACACTTTTAATTCTGCAGTAGTTAATTATCCTATATATGATAAAGAATTGTATGCATTAGTCCAAAGTGTAAAAAATTGAAACATTACTTAATGGGCAGAGAAATAGTTATACATATTGATCATCAACCACTTCAATATTTACACTCATAAACTAAGTTGCAACAATCAAGACACTATAAGTGGATGGGGTTCCTACAGCAATTTCATTTATTCATTAGATATAAAAAGGGCATACATAATAAAGTTGCATATATGTTGTCCAGACCAATCATAAACGCATCTACTATACTTAATCATAACTCAGTATGCATGAAATATATATTGAACAATATGCTCAAGATATAGACTTTAAAGATGTATATGCAGCTTTAAGTAATGGAAAAAAGGTAGAAAGATTGGATTACTATCTTAAGGACCAACTCTTGTATCATTTGGGAAAGTTATGCATTCCACAAACAGAAAGAGTTAACATAATTAGGTAGGCACATACTTCTCTGATATCAGGTCATTTTGGTGTAAGTAAAATAGTTGCACAACTGCAAAGATATTGCTATTGGCCAAGAATGCATGAAATGGTTTCTAGATATGTAAGAGGGTGTAACATGTGTGCTAAAAGTAAGCCCAACAATAGAAAACTAGGCTTGTACACTCCACTACCAGTCCCTTCCCTTCCTTGGGAAAGTGTTTCCATGGATTTTGTTGGAGGACTGCCAAAATCTACAAAAGGTCACGACTATTTGTATGTTATTGTGGACAAGTTCAACAAAATGTGTATTTTAATACCTTCTAACAAATAGATTACAGTTGAACAAACAACGAAATTGTTCTTTCATCATGTCTGGCTGCATTTTGGGTTACCCACTTCCATAGTATCTGATCGAGACTCCCGATTGGTTGGGAAGTTTTGGTCAAGTCTATGGGAATTAATGGACACCAAACTGAAGAAAAGCACAACCTTTCATCCATAAACAGATGGCCAAACAGAGGTAGTCAACAGGACAGTGATCCAGTTGCTCAGGGGTTATCGCACCAAGCATCCCAAGCTTTGGGATGAACACTTATGTTATGTGCAACATGCTTACAACCGTGCTAAACATTATTCTACACAAAGATTTCCTTTTGAGACCTATTTTGGTTTCATACCAAGGTCTCCCTTGGATTTTATCATTGAAAAAGACATAGCAGTTGATGGACATAGTGATGTGGACAAAGCAACCAGATTCATTGAACAGATCCAAGAAATTCACCAGGCAGTGCAGGAACAACTGGAAAAGAGCCAAGCCAAATATAAGGCAAGGCATGATAAACATTGGGTGGAGCACCGCTTCCAGGTTGGTGATCAAGTCTGGCTATATATCAGCAAGGACAGAATGCAAGGTGAAGGAAAGAAGTTGAAGCCAATAAGGTATGGGCCTTTTAACATATTTGAGAAAATTGGTGAGAATGCTTTCCACCTTGATCTGCCAGCATACATGCACATCTATTCAGTAGTAAATGTAGAAAATTTAAGATTGTTTGAACCTTCATTAATTGAAGATCCTGAAGAGAAAAGTCAATTGCCTTCCATTGATGATCTGTTGCCTAAATACCTCAATGAGCTGCAAGAAGATATAGTTATAGACAAGAAGGTGAGGACTACGTGTAGAGGGGATGTCGAGTACCTAAGATTGGACTCAAAGGTTCAAAACCTAGCAGTGTAAAATGGATAGAGATTGGGCAAGTGAGGCAGCTATATCCTCACTTAAACAATGATTGAAACCCAACTTTTGGTTGTCCAAAAGCCTTTTCAGTGAGAAGGTGTGATCCAATGGATCCGAGAAAGACTCTCTATGTCTTCAAAACTATGAAGATCATGCCAAAAACCAAGGGAAAATCACATAAGGCAGCCTTTTAATAAGATATCAGGAGGCAAACCCACGTGAAATTAATTAAAAAACAGAGTAACGGAGGTGGAACCAATAATACACAGTAGCCATCCGATTGGGCCGATCAACGGTCCAGATCGGATTGGCAATCACAATCGGGGGTAACCTTTAGTAGAGATTGGTGGGATCTACTTACGAACTACGATGGCAAACAACGATATCGACGCTTAACACATATATATGGTGACGATGATTGGCAAAGTTAATATGGACCGTCAATCAAGCGTGTATATCGATGGCCCATATTACATCATCGTATCACTATCAGAGGATGCAATGGAGCACTTACAACAACCCAAGGGTTATTGGGATGAGCGATTGCGATATATCGCATCGCCGCATCACATTGGAACTGTGCAGAGGGGCCAATATCAATACACCATGCAACAGTTGGACCCGATAGCATTATAAAGGAAATTTGATATAATTTCAAGTCCGTAACAGATCCATTTTAATGTATTTTCACGATTTTTGTTGTATTTCCAAAACACAAAGGGACAGAGCCTTCCGATATGCGGTAGTGACTTGTGGACAAACCCAATGAATCATATTTAAGGAATTTTAAAGTTCGATATATTGAGTTTTGGTGGAATTTCTCTATTAAAACACATTTTCCCTGTGTTTAATAGAGCACGACTGTTTCAGGAGTTTCAGAGGCCCACAACACTATGGCGTTACAAAATGGGTGGCCACCTCCTCTCTAGGCATTAAACAATGATTGTATCACACTAAGAGAGGGATTCGAAGTGGACAGAGGCCGGGGAGACCGAGAGACAAGAACATGAAATGAACAGGCATTACATTTTTGGCTGTAAAGCCACAAACAGAGAGCACAGTAGGGAGGTAGTGTTGCAAGAAAGTGAAAGACAGAGTTAGGACAGAGATTGAGAGCTATGAGGGAGTCTGTGTACTCAGAGGAATCTTGAGGGATTCAAGTGAAGCTCTTGTAATTACATATGTTGTGTGTGAAGCTCAAAGTGAGCTCACTATTGTAAAAACGTTATTTGAAGACTTAATAGAGAGGCCACCACTGAAGGCTAGACCAGGAGATGTAGCCCAGGAGTATAGGGTTAACTCCTTATTAAATCTGTTGTGTTCTTTTATGTGTTTTTCTATTATAATTTTTTACTACTTCAAAGTCTATGTATTTCACAATCTAATCGATCCATTACATAAAATAGCATAGGCACATCCATGCACATGAATCTGTAATATCTTGTTAATTGTCTTAGATCTCATTTTTAGATCACATTGGTATATTTCCATGTGACCAAAGATGCACGAAAGAAGCTTGAGTTGACAACAGAGTTGGGGATATTTTTGGGGTACACTGATACACCTCACAACTATTGGGTGTACTTTCCGACCAGCAGGATGACAATGGTTTGCAGGGATATCAAGTTTGATGAGAAGAAGTCCATGCAAGCTTCCCTTGAGAGGGAGCTACAAGTACATTCGATTGAGGAACTTTGGTTCCTAAGATTAAGGAGCCTCGAATTGATGCGGAGCAGCTACATGCAGAGGATCCAGGAGTTGAGACATCCACTCAAGTAGGTTCTTCTAGAGATGGGAGAAAGAGCACCAGAGAGGCTGACTAGTTATTGTATGATGCACGGGAGAATGTGGGAGCACCCACATCTTAGTGTAGGCAGAGGAGGTCACTTGAGAGGTACATTGGATACATGGATCTTTTGAGCAGATGTGTTGAGACAGCTCCATCTTCCTTTGATGAGGCAGTGCAATAACTAGTTTGGGTTGATGCCAAGGTGGAGGAGTATGACTCCATAGTTCGTAAAAATGTTTGGGATGTGGTATTAATACCGGAGGAAAAGTCATTGGTGAGCTTCCAATGGATTTACAAGGTAAAGCAAGCTACAGATGGTAGTGTGGAGAAGCATAAGGGCATATTTGTGGCCCGCATATTTTCCCAAGTAGAGAGGATTAGCTATGATGAGACCTTTGCTCCTATTGCAAGGAACTCATCGATCATATCTATATTGGCACTATCAGCGTATATGGGTTGGAAGATACATCAAATGGATGTAAATATAACCTTCCTTAATGGCATGATTGAGGAAGAGCTCTACACATAGAAACCTGAAGGTTTTGAGACCTTCGACTGTGAGTTGCATGTGTTCTAGATCAAGAGAGCATTGTATGGGTTGAAGCAAGAACCTTGTGCTTGGTACACTAGGATCGATAGCTACTTCAACGAGTTGGGCTTCACCAAGAGTGAAGCGGATGTGAACCTATACCACATAATGATGGAAGGTAAATTGTTGATCATAGTTTTGTATGTTGACGATTTGATTCTGACAAGTGATGACCACATGATCAAGTCTTGCAAGGAAGATCTTGCAAGAGAGTTTGAGATGAAGGACATGGGGCTCATGCATTACTTTTTGGGCATGGAATTATGGTAGGGTGATGGGGAATTGTTTGTGGCTCAAGGAAAGTATTCCAACAAGATACTCAAGAGGTTTTTCATGGAGAGAAACAAACCCATGGAGACTTATCTAGTAGGTAACTGGAGGAAGGAGGATGCTACTTCAGAGAAAGCAGTGGAAACTATTGCTTATAGGAATCTTGTAGGTTCCCTCATGTACTTGGTGAACACACGGTCGTATATGTGATATGTGGTTATTCAAGCGATGGTTAAGCATACCAAGTTGTATTGGAACGTGACAAAGAATGTGTTGGGATACCTCAAGGGCACTACTCAGCATGGATTGTGGTACAAACAGACATAGGGAGTGAAGCTTCAAGGCTTAACCGATGCAGATTAGGCATAGATTCCATCCAATATGAAGAGGGATCTTTAGTATTGGGTCAATGTCAGTTTCTTGGTATAGCAAGAAACTGAGATTGGTTGCACTCAGTTCGATAGAGGCTGAGTACATTGCTACGAGTCAAGCAACATTTGAGGCCATCTAGATGAGGAATATTTTTGTTGGTTTGTTTTGTTAGCAAATGGATCCAACTATGATTTACTGCGATAATCAAATTTGTATCAAACTATCTGAAAAAGATAATTTTCATGATCGGTCCAAGCATATTGATATCTGATATCATCATCTTAGAGATTCTATATTGAGGCAGACTATGTTGTTGGAGTACATTCCCACAGAAGATCAAGATGCTAACATTTTGACAAAGGCATTGTCAAGATGTAAATTCAAGTTTCACAGAGACATGATTGGGGTAGATGATAATCCCTTTCTTGTTGAGAGGGATTGTTGATAAATGGAAATAAGAAATTCGAGTTTAATTTGTCCTTGAATTAAACTGAGAATTAAAATCAAATTCTATTCTCACAACAACTTGTAAATAGTTAATTAAGTTTAATTGACTTAATTAGCTTATGAATTTCGAGTTGGAAATATTTATGTAATCATGTATATGTTCTCCCTAAATTTTAGGGGTCCAGGATGAGTTTATTTGAGTTGTAATTAGATAAATCAGTTTGATTGAGTTATAGACAGTTAAACTAGTTCTAACAGTTTGTGCACTGGTGCATCCTCGGGTGCTACTCTAGTTGAGACTCGACTGCAAGGACACTGTACTATTAGTTGTAGAATGATCCAAGTTGTACAAAACATGGATGCAATCATAAGAGGACCTAGATTTGGATTACGTAGTTATGGAGGAAGTATTTCCAAATTAAATATGGGCTAATCCTCACAGGAACAACACAATGAAATAGGGGTTTGGCAGGCAACAAAATTGGCTAAGTGTTGGTCAGAGCGGGCTTTTGAGGTAGAGATTTGATCATACTTGTGCAAGAATTGTTCTAGTGAGAATAAGATTTGTATTATCACTCATATTTCTTATTAATGTAATAGATAGTCACAGTTTTTGAGCAGTGGCTTTCCCTAAAGAATTTATTGTGTTATGTTCCATTGATTATCTTCATCTTGACGATTATTATTTTCATCGATCTATTATTTTTCATTGTTTAAAGAGTAGAGTAGATTTTTGTCTTGTGTTTTAGGAAATTACATGAGTTGTTGAATCTATAGGAAAATATACAAGTAGGAGGATGATTATAAAGGCTAGCACTAATGTGACAGAGAGAATGGACAAAGGAATATCAGTTCAGAGACAAAGGAAATATAAAGGTGAAGTTTGGGAAAGTATATGTGGTCCTATGAAGAAAGGCCACGTGCATACGTAGGTATGGTAAAGAGAAGTCGCGTACAGTTTTTGTACAATGCTATTATGAAGACCAGGGTTTTTTACCATGGTATTGACCCATAGTAATGAGTGTGACAATGGATATTTTATCCCATCAAAGAATACCATCAACATTACTAAGGGATTGTCCTAAGGTATTTGCTAAGGCTTATACTATATAAGGAGATGGAGATCAAGTGGTAGTATGTGAAAATTTTATGTTATCTATGAATGGTTTGATCTTAAACAAGTGTGCACCAAGGAGAATGGAAAAGACATAGATCTGAAAAATCTAAAGTACGGTATCATATGTTCTTGTTTTATTTGCTTGTTGAAAAGATCTAACCATGATAGATTTGTGGTGATAATGATACTCTGACATGAATATGTGATAGTAAGGGTTGTGAAGTATGTTTTTTGGTTGCAATGAAGACATGATTCAATGATTACAGTTACGTATGTTGGTTTTATTCAGAGAGGTTGTGTACATACACAAATCTTCTTCTAGGGAGTCGTTTATGCATTCTGTAAAAGTTCAGAATTTGTACACCGGTTTCAAACATGACAAATGCGTACATACGCGGATGTGTTTTGTGAAAGGTGCATATATTTTCTAGGGTTTTGAAGTATGAATTATTGACGATGTTTGATAAATTCACTGCATTTAAATTTGTAATAGATTCATGCACAGAGATAGATATCATTGCATATGAATTTGAACATTTATTCAATGGATATAACAATTATTTATGTCATCCCATTTTCTTGTGAAACCTGAATGGAGAAAATTATATGCATGAGACTTGAACCTTAATTCAAACTCTGAAATATCAGTTAGATTTAGGACATAATTACCCTGTCATTTCACAACTGCGCATCCACAAGCACAATAGAAATATACATATGCATGAGACTTGAACCTTAAGTCAAACTATGAAATATCAGTTAGGTTTAGGACATAATTACTCAGTGATTTCACAATTGCGTATCCACAAGCACAACAAAAATATACATTCTTATTTGTTAAATTTTGAATCATCTATATTACTTTGTTGAAGCTTTAGGCAAAGAACAAAAAAGCTAGAATAATGAACCTATAAACCACATAAATACATTGAGAAATGTTTGATATCACAATAAACGACATTATGTGCTAATTAAAAAAAACTATCATTGATATACCAACAAACTAATATCGCACTTAGATGTTCCTAGGCTTTGCACTACAACACAACGTTGTGTGACTCTTGGCAGCACAAGGGGTCGCCTAAAGAATTTTTTGCAAAGAAACTAATGGAAATGTTTAAGTTTGAATCAAAAGAAGATAATATTGAAGCATATGAATAAAACCCCAAAAATGATGTAAAAATGTCTCAAAAGAAGCCCATGTTGAAGAGTCAAAGGAAAAAAATCGATAGCTAAGGTTGGTGTATATTTCCATCCACACTGTTAAGAGAAATGATAGTCCTCAAGGAAAGGGCGTGAGCATCAACAAATTTATGAACCAACATGGAACCAAAAGGGAAAATAGTATGGAAGCTTATGAAACACCAAAATCAATGCATGGAGATTTAATAAGAGCATAATAACAACATGGCGCTAAAGAGAAATTTGATTAAAGATTGAGGTGTCAAGGAACCGATTGGACCCCATGCCTACATTTCACTAAGATGGATGGATGCTCATGGATGGATGGATGGATGTAATAAGCCCTGCAACTAAATCTTCAGTCTTTGCCTTGGAAACATAATTATCCTCAATCTGTAAGTCAGAAGGTAGTATTATTTCCTCATGACTTGGGGAAGGAAGATTTTGAAAAAATTCTTCAGTATTGGGAAAATGATATGACTGGATTTGAGATTGCAAGAATTCAATTTCATTTTCATATCTTTCAACAACTAAATCAAGAAAAAGGTTATGCGAGCCTCCTGCTGTTTTTAACAACATCAATCTGAAAAATTCTTCATCGAGCTCAAATTTTGATAAACTCTCCCTGAATACATCTAAAGCTTTATCAAATGAAAGATCTTCCACAAACCCGGTCATCCTGTCTTACTGATAATGCTTTGGAATATGGACTATTTGGTTGTAGAATTTGTTCGTTCCTCAGTGGAGTCTTGAATGAAAATGAAGTGGAGTCGCCAGGTGGATGCCTTTACTTTGGAGTGCCTAATCTCTGTCCACCATCGAAGATCAGAACTAAACATGAAAAGCTCTGAAGAAAAGGAGCACTTTCTCCAGAAAGCGGGGTTTACAGTGATGAACAAAATGATTCAAGTCCCCAGTGGATTCGCCATTATGTTAACACCCAGGTTGTCCCTTGGCTCCTTAAGGGATACGGCCGAGGTAACCACAGACCAAGCTTTGGACTGCCGGTCCTAGCCTACCAACAGTCAGAGAGGGCTCTCTCTTCGGGATTTAGCTTTGTTTAGGAAATGATTTCAGGCTAGTTATTATGCACATGGTTTTTTGTTTGAGTTTGGCGGGATGAATGATCTATTCAGGCAGCGTTGGCATGCGAAGCGCAAGAGGTTTAGAACATTGGGCATGGAGTCAAGGATGCAGACTGAAAGATGTGTTTTCTTTGGCAAAGAAGGGACTACAGAGCAAGATAGCTACACAAGGAATAATATCAGGTTTGAATGAAGATGGAACGGATGTCAGGGAATGAAAGACAGCTAAGTAATTTTCATTCATGCTAACAGAGGGAACGTGACTGAATATTCTATAGGAGCAATTAAGAAATTCCTACAACAATATTCATATACGGAGGAAACTAGTGCAAATATGAGCCTAAGAGGAATTCATATTTATGGGCTAATTTAGAAAGAAAACATAGAGAAAAAGCAGGAATTGAGGGCAGAGCACAGCTAAGTGACATCTGAACTATTCTTTCTTCCTGCAAGTTCAGATCATGACATAGATACGATATAGCAAACATAGCAACTGTAGAAAGAGATGAGGAAAACTTATTAGTCCATGAGGAAACACGAGAATTCTGTAGTCTTGTTCTTCAACCACCGAATCCACATTTAGACAGTCCAAAAACACATGTTCCAGCAAGCTCTGTTTATTAAATCTCTCAGAGTGTACACAGCAAGTATGAAAATCAGATTATCGATCAAACACCTCTCACCCTTAAAACAGTCCATAGGGTGGTTTAAATAGAAAATATTTACAGACTTAGATCTCTGGATAAGATCTCAAGGAAAATATCTCAAAATATCTATCAAACCGATCCAAACAGATCTGAAGTAAATCAGTTTTTGCTGCTAAATTGTAAAAAATAAATGCATGAAAAACTATAGGAGTTGCGCTGGGGCAGCTGGCATCTTGGAAAAATATCTAAGGCTGCGCATGAGGCAGCAGCCTTAAAAAAGTGTCATTTCAGCCATGCGTTGGCCTCATAGTCATTACTGCGTATTTGGCCTGCAGCACCGCCCTCAAATGTGGCTCGATACTCTGTATTTTTAATAACAGGGCATTGAATCCTTTAAAATCTGATATGAATAGTCTTTAATAGCTTTAATTATGTTCTCGTGAGTTTTAAAGGCTTAGAGCCGCCTCTTTGACTTTGATGAAGGTCTTTGAACTGTTCAATCACCTTTTTTAATCTCTTTATGGCAAAAATAGCTGTTGTGGCGCTTTCTACAGGCTTATGGAGGTTTCGGCACCTTGGCCGATCGAAATATTTATCAAAAATGAATCAAAACTGCATAGTAAAGGAGGACTGTGTACTGGTAGCATGCTGAGGCCGAAATCCTGCTGTCTGGAGCTAATCTGGACTGAAACGATGCAAAATGGCCATTTTCCTTAACACGATGCATCAGAGCCTGAGCTTGTCGATCATCATCAGAATCAGAGCCTGAGTCATCATATCCTCCCATTCCACCATCTGTTTCTTCTACAACTGTGGTATAACCAATGAAGAAGACGCTTTCTTGTGGTGCAACTGTGTGAAAGCTTGAACGGTTTAGAAAACATAATATCCAACTAAAACTGGTTGCATTTCCCATATGTAAGCGCACCAAGCACAACTTTCTTGTTATCAACATGAGCATTGACGAGAGCTCTCTCACTTTCCTTTGCATTTTGAATCTCACCCAGGGCTGCCTGCGATAAGTGGAGATATTTACCATCTGCAGGATCACAGCTCTGAACCTCCCCAGGTTTTACCTCCACACCTCATCATCGCCCTCATCATCCACAACATCACCATCCTGAAACTCTGGTGATGCAGAATGCTTTAAAAGAGAAACAAATTCTTCATTGCTGAGCTGAGTGAAATCAAGATCATAGTCCTTGGAAAGCTTCTCGAACTCAGACCAAAGGGAACTGACCTTAACCTTTCTGAATTGAGGACTAAAATACTTTCTGGACTCTTTATAATTAGCAGTGAGAAAAGCACATCTGTGATATCCTTCAGCAAAGAACAATGTATGTTTCGGTATTGTCAGACCTTCAGGAGGGATCATGCTGATATACTTTCCTATGTTTACGTTGAACCTGGGCGAAACCCCGACATCATTTTCAGAATTCTGGACATGACTTATCTTGAGCCTCTGAGTTCGTTTCAATCTACGAGAAGTGGTTGTGACAGAAGCAGACAGAAATCCCAGAAGGTTATGCTCTTCAACGCACACAATAACATCATCACACAAATCCACTACATACCGTATGAAATTGCAAGAAACCTATTTCCTTGATGCATCCTTGAGATGGCTACCTTGATGCCAATAAATTATGTAACACTTCAAAATACCAACATACAAACCTGGTTCAAATTTGTCTTTCTCCATTTGCACATGAACAGTATGATCTATAACACCCATCTCCTTCAATATTCTACCCATCGTTTGCTTGTCCCCATAGAAGCCAATTGTCGGCAAAGATTGTTGATTTAAGGACTTGAAACTGATTCTGATATCCGGGTATTGATTTTCTGCAGAATTAGGTACAATTCCATTACAGAGACGAAGAATCTGCTCTTCTGGAAGACTAACCTTCTCTACAAAGTTCAAATCCTGCTTGTCAGATACAATTTTCATAACTTGAAAGAGAGAGACCTCCAAATCCTTGCTTGAGGCCTGATCAGTAGTATTCTGGTTCGGTAACTCGGGTTGAGGGCCTTCGGAATTCATAAATGCGCTTGGGGATTGGTTACTGGTGGTAACCATTTGTGCTAGCGAACCTAGCGTCTCATCTGGAATCAATTCTGTAGGGCTTTCAAATACCGAATTTATCAATGCACTTGGGTTTTGGTTATTGATGATAACTGTATGAGGTGGTGAATACAGTGTCTCATCTGGAATGGCTTTTGAATAGCTTTCCATTGCATATTCTATCACATTACAATAATCATGTTGTAAGGACGTTGAGTCCTCCAGCATCTCTTCATTCCCCACCCATATAGTATCATCAGAAGTAAAAAATTCAGGCCCAGAAAACATTTCTTCTCTATTTGTAAGTGAAACAGGGCTATTCTCTACTTCCTCTGTGATTCCGGTGTCTAAGACCTCGGGTGAACTGAGAATTGCCTCCTGCTCCATTTCATTTGGAAAGGGACACCCACCACCCATTGTAAGTAAAGATAATCTGACAGCTTCTTGATGCCCAAATATAATCCTGTCGACCTTCGGAGAAAAGACGAACCAGAGTTAGTAGCATAAGGCAAGGCAATAATCTTGCCTTGAAAGGGATAGTTGGACTGGCCAGATATATTCACCCATGATGGTACCAAATTCACACCAAGGCCGATGCCTAAAGCAATTATTACTATGAATCTATTCCTTCTTGTCAATCCTTCCTTAAGGTTCAAAACATGGATCCTTGAGACCACCACACTTGTAAAAAGAAAGGTTGTCATCCCACCCAAAACACAGTTTGGTATTGAGAGAATAATTGCTACAAACTTGGAGAAGATTCCCAATACCAATAGCCATATACAACATGCAAATCCTGCTCGGCATGATGCACAGCGAGAAAGAGAGATAACTCCATTGTTCTGGGCATATGTAGTTACAGGTGTCATTGTTCCCAGTGCTGCTAGAAAAGTATTTAATCCATCGGTTAATATTGCACCTTTAATTGATTTCTCAAAGCTAGGCCCGAATCCGTTGCTGTCAGGCAAAAAGAAGTGGCAAAACTGCTGGAGCATAGAATTTAAGAGGAAACACATGCACCCAAAGGAAGCACACTTGACATCCACAACTAAATCTGAACTATCAATACTAGCAGGCCTCTTTTGACAAAGTAGAAATAGTAGACAAATGCTCATATGACTTTAGATGGTGCACAGTGGTGTCTTTGAGGCGATGTAAGAGGACATGCTTGAGAAATAGTGCCTGGTCCATGGTCCTCAAGAATACATGCAATGACTTTTGTGCCTGAGGTTTTTGTGCCCTCTTTACCACAGTAGCAAATTTCAAATATGGAACATTGCTGCAAGCAAAGCATGACATATTTGGCCTGTAAATATGTCGATCACGAAAGGTGAATACCTGCTATGAGCAGGAGGCTAACACAAAACTTGCAAAGTGTCAGGTAGCGATCGTTTTCCACATTTTCAGATCATTTCTAGAATGGTCAATGCAGGTACAAATGGGATCAACCTACTGGTGACCAACACGAGCCACAATAGAGCAACCTGTAGGTGAACGCACCCTAGTAGGCTTACAGGGAGTGTTGGTCCTCAAACTGGCTCATATGAAGCTCTTTATGGCTGAGATTATGGAGGATGAAGGGAAAATGCTTAGGGATTTGTGGAAGTTGGTGATAAGGGGGAATAGGATGTTTATTGATCCCATTAGGAGGCTCACTGATTCGATGTGACAAAATGGCCTATAACAAAATTCATCCTAAAGCACAAAGTTAGAGATGGTGACTGATGAGTGAAGTGCTTTACCTTGTGACAAGTCGGGATCAAGGACAACCGATGAGCTTCAACTATTGCAATACATTTACAACATGACATCTTTGTTTGTTGATGGAGGCTTACTCAGCTCATAAGCGAACATAACATGTAATAATGATCAAAAGACACGTCCACATATGCAATTGGTGAACCCATGACTGGATGATTGTGTATATGATCATGGCCACCATCATATATTGTGATCTTTGTATAACTCTTGAAATCGCAGCTTGGATGGATGAAATTAGATCTGGGGTCTCTTATCTCGTTGACACGACCAATCAATGTACGATTCTAACCATGTGAAACAATGAATTGGAGTTGAACATGGTAGACACCATCTGATTACTGGCCAATGATGTAAGTCGTTAACAAATGTGATAGAAACCATCGATGATGTTAACAACTCTCAAGGTACTCCAACATAATATGTATGGTGTGAATAAATAAGTTGATGTCGAACACCACACAAAATCTTTCGTTTAAAGGGAATTGATGTAAACCTATTGTTGAGAGCGAGGAAACTTGTCATTGATGTATGCAAGCACCAAGGTACCAAAGGGGTGTTTCTAAGTCAACTTCGTAGATGATGTATTGATGTCGACAAGAAGCGACCCATTGCAGGAGGGCCTTTATGTATCCCCCATCAACGATGCAAAATAGGTATAATGATTGAGACAAAATGATCATAATGATGATCACATGGAACTGGATCAAGAAAGACATACATGAAATGAAGGCTTAAGAGTATTGTAGTAGAGATCAACTAAATGACTTCTCTTGAACACACTCGCGACACTGAGTGGAATTGGAAGCATTGACCCAAAACCCAGATGGAGGCTCTGAAAATGGTATGATAAAAAAACTAAAAGCAGATTACCAAACCCAACAACCACAGAGATGAAGCAGAAGAGTGTCATGTTCAAGAGCGACTCACTGCCATTACAAAAATGGAATCCCTTGTTTTCCCAATTTCCCAAACCATACTGGTCAATACTCTTTATTTTTTAACAAGCTTGAGGAGGATAATATATGCTTGATCTGTAAATTCATCCTTTAGATGAATCCCTTCGAGTATATTTAACGAACCCTAAGAAGGAGTGGTTCGGCCTCATCATGTTTGACAAGTCCATCACTATTTGATGTCTTAGCAAGTCCAGTGAAGGTAAAAATCGACATATTTTTCATGTTTAGAGAGTTTGAAAAAGAGGTGAAAAAGAAAACTCCAAATGTCACTTTTCGCAGGTTGTCTCTTAGGTCCAAACAGGTAGAAAATGATACCCAAGAGAACCTCTTATTCATGTTCGACTAAGGTATTCTTTTTTCGTAGCTAGTATATCTTAGTCTGGAAAAGGGTTAAACTTATCCTAAGTAGACACCTTTTCCTTTACTTGTATGAGTTAAAAAAGAGAAGTGCTTGGAAATATTTTCATATTTTTGGAGTCTGAAAAGAGCTGAAAGAGGAATCCAAGGGGGTTCCTTTTTCATAAGTTTATAGAGCCCGAAAAAAAAAGATAAATTTATACTTTGTGGTCAAAGTAACCTATTCAAAAAATAATAAAAACCTGCTAACAGATGTTGACCTGCTCAAAACACCACAAGAAGGATTTAAGATACCTGTTTCATAGTAAAAATGAAGCATATCTAGGTCAAAATACTAAAAATGAATAAAATAATGAGAAAACGAACATAAATATTTTTCAAAATGACTTTCCATTTTTACCATTTCACATTTTACCTTCAACAATGAGTATTTGGACCCCTTTTTCCCTCGATCTTCTACAGCTAATTGTGGCCAATCGAGGGAACCATTTTGAGTGTCATCAATTCTAGGTAGGAACTGAAACCTTTCTCTATCTTTCCACAATTGATTTTTGTGTTTTCATGTAAAAATTTTAAGGTTTTTAGGCCACTGGGGTTCATAAAAAATGCCCTGGGACCAAATCACCCCCCTTGTGTCAAAAACTGCGTTGTACCTAGGAAGGGGAACACTGTAGGAAGAGGTCTAGCGCCCAGGTAAAAATTGTTGGGGTGCATTGGGCATATTTCTATAATTTTTCTTTCAATTTTACTCAAATTTTGTCAAGTTTTCTGAATTGGAAAGAGCCTAATGGATTCCTTGTTGGTGTTTCAGATACCCATTAGCAAAAAATGGTATTCATTTGGAGAGAAATAGAACATGAGGAACAAGACTTAAATGCAGAAAATGACCCTGCTACCATCCAGGCACTCAAAAATTTTGGGTTATTGAAATTCTTCTGGCTTCCTGGTATGAGGCAACAGATAGAGCTGTTGAAATACCTTGTCCGTTCATGGGATATTCAAGCACAAGTGTTCAGGTTTGGGGAGAATCTACTCAAGATACATGTAGATGATATTTAATTTTTGATAGGATTGTCAAAGCGAGGTGCCCCCATATCTCTTCTAGGTGGAAGAAGTGGCAGTGAGATGATGAAAGATTATATTGCTACCTATTGCAGACCTCGAGCCCTTCCTACTAGGGATGGAAAGATAAGCATAAAATATGTGACCCAATTACCTTTAAGCATGATCTAGTTCATGATTGCAAGATTGGCAGGCAACTCAACAATACATGTAGCGAGCAGGTCATACATACAGTATGGGATAGAGTGTCTAGAGCTAACAATATTCAACTAGAGTGAGGGTGTCTTGGTGAACTTGAAGGAACAAGTTATTAAATAAAAGGAGGGCTAGTTGAAAAACTTCGGCTATGGGGCGATCTCAATCTCTTTTTCTCTAAAGAGAGTGCCATTACTGCAGCCTCAGCAGATTATACTTGAGCACATCGATCAGAGGACCCCACGGATGAGGAGGTCGATAGACCACATGAGTCGACATGAAAGCCATCAACGATCAAATTTTCACTAGCCTTATTTGGGTGGCTATGTAGATATTTCATCATCATTTACGATTATCCTTATGCAAGCATGGATTTTCGTGATGATCTTGAGCTTGAGTTGCTTAAGGGTGAGAAACAGGATGCTTCAGGTAAGATACTTTAACCATTAAGTTTTTGAAAGTTTTACAATTTTTTTGTATTTTTTTATGTTCCCGAGACTAAACTATTTGATTTTTTCATGCATATATTGGACCTATTCGACCAGTAGGTGCTACATATCTCCGTCGTACAGAGAGACATCCACAGGAAGAGGAAGTGGTACTAGTTTAGGTCACTGGAGTAGGGCGGGATGCATTATGGGATCTTGAGGTAGTTGATATCCTATTAGAGGTGGAGCACCACGTGGAGGGACTCACACACAATATTGATGACATCATGATCAATCAACTTCCATTGCGACTTTAATGACACACAATCGAAGTGCCTAGTCTTACTCGTCGATTATTGTGCAAGATAGCTCGTGTAGTGTCGTTTTATCATGAGCATCATTGATTTATCGACTTAGATGTTTTTCATGTAATTTTTATATGGGAAATGTAGCCATATGTGTCTCGGGGCACACATTTTGTAAAATATATATATATATATATATTCAGTGTTTCCTAGTTCCTATTTTTCTTTCAATATGATGTCATGTGAATTTAAAGTTATTTACATTCATTGAAAATGTCGATCTATAACCAAATTAGCTAGGGCATCTACAAATGTGTTAATATTTCTAAAAATATGTTCATATCATATGAAATTTAAATGTCTTTCAAGAAGACACACTCTCCAAACCATGCGAAGGATAGAAAGATTTCTCACTGAATAGATATTAGCGAGTTGTATTACTACGAGCTGTGAGTCAAGTCTGATGACTATATGGAAGATACCATGTGAAATAACATCATATATTAGCTCAACCACTATGCTATACTCAACAATTGTTAGTAGAGCGACCAATGCAAATCCCTAGCATACTCACTATCTCACCATTTGGAGCAAAGATAGCCCATGTTGTAGAGGATAGGTTTTGAGTACTATGACTAGCACCATCAGCATAACCAATATACAGTTTAAGAGAGGTTGACATATGTAATCCAAAAGTACAAAGAATCAACAAAAACCATGGGAAACTCTGAAAAATACATTGAAAACACAATCAACACACCTATAGACAGTATGTACACAGTGTACTATGTGTGGGATCAAGCATAGTATTTTTTTACGTACAACCCATTTCTAGGCTGGGCCAATGGAACTCCATCGAGATATACTAACTCATAAAACCCTTTTGCACGGACTCTTTTGATAATGTATGGACCCAGCCTCACATAGGCTGGAACTTTCTTGGACATAACTTGTCGGCCTCTTGGTCATATAAGAGAACCATATCTCCTTCCGAGAAGACTCTAGGATTGACACTCTTGTCATATTGTGATTTGATGCATCTTTTATGAGCTTCAATGGCTAACGTGGCATCACATTGGGTTTCATCCAAACTATTTAGATGCAAAAGAAGCTCCTCCTTTACTGAAGTAGTAGGAAGAAGTTTGATAGCTAGTTTCAATGATGAAATTTCACATTCAATGGGGAGGATCGCTTCCAGACCATACACCAACTAGAAGGGTGTGAATCTGATAGCAATCCTAACTAAGGTTTGGTATGCCCATAAGGAAGCATATATAAGAAAGTGCCAGTCTGATTTATGGAACCCTATCATACGTTGAAGCATAGTCTAGACCTTTATCATGTGTTGAAGCATAGTCTTAAGAACTTTGTTGATCGCCTCAATTTGTATGTTAGCCTAAGGATAATAGGGAGTGAAATTTTCATGTGAAAGTCCCAATTTCGCAGCTAATTCGATCATCACATGATTATGAAAATGCTTCGTGTGATCTGTTGTTATTGCTTGCGGAACACCAAACCTATAAATCACGTGGTTGAAGAAAAAGTATGTCGTCATTTCACCGATGTTATTGAATATAGGCATCACTTCGGCCCACTTACTAAAGTAGTCAACAGTGACAATAATATAGCCATGCCCCTGGGCCGAGTGAGGGTTACATGTCATAAAGTCGATAGCCCATTTTTCAAAGGGACCAACAATGAAAACAGGATGCAATAGAACTGGCAGAACATGGATTTTACAATCATAGATCTAACACACATGACACTTCTGGATTGCAAGGGTACAGTGGCGGAAAATGGTGGGCCAAAGGCAACCAGCACGTAGGCTCTTTTGCACGTAGTGAAACTAGGTAAATTTCCACCACATTCCCCCTAGTGGCATTCATTGAAGACTTTCTCAACCTCCTCAAGAGTGAGGAATCTCCGCAAAATCATACTGATACCATGACAGTAAATGGTGTTGCGGATAATCACATAATTTCAAGATTGGTACCAAATACATGGTTGCTCTGAGTGAGAGGTATTAGGTCAGAAAGTCTGGGTCTGGAGATAGATCATAAAATCTCCATATCATGGGTCAAATGATGAGATCATAAACAGTGACTCTTCTGGGATGGAATATTCAATGTAGATTTAGCATCAAGGGAAGGGAGATCGCACATTAGTTAGAAAAAAAAACTAGGTTTTCTTTGATTTGGATTTGATGAATTCCAAGTCAAACTCTTGGAGAATAACAGTCCACTTAGTGTATCCCCCCCCCCATAATTGATGTGACAATATGTATGTCATAGGGTTGCAATCCGAAACGACCTTAGTTTTGCCAAAAAAGATGTAATGGAAAAATCTTTGGACAGCTTGAATGACAACCAAAGCTAGCTTTTCCACGTGAGTATACCAGATCTCGATATCATTGAATTTCTGACTCAGATAATAAATGGCATGTTCAATCCCCATATCATCTTCTTGTACCAACACCATAGCTATAGTAGAGATGGTGGTAGCAAGGTATAGGAAATAGTCACGTTGTTAGACAAGGGGATATAAGAGAGATGCCCAAACTGGTACATCTTTCAAGGCATCAAACACTTTCTGTGTAGCATCATCCCAAAAGAAGGGAATCCCTTTTTTTAGTAAGCAAGTAAATCCTTTGGTCAGTTCAACATAGTTAGGGATGAACCTCCTTAGAAAATTAGCTTTCCCTTTGAGTCTTTGTAACTGAATGAGGGAGCAAGGCACAAGAGAGTTAACGATTTCCTAGAAATTTAAAGGATCAATATGAATTCCTTGTTACAAAATGACAAAACCAAGGAGTCAACCAGAACTGACATAGAAAAACACATTTGTGTGGGTTAAGTCGAATAGTATAATGGACTCTACAATGGAGGAAAATGGCCCGTAAATGCAAATGGCATGATCAGCTCGATGCTTGGAGTGAGCTAGGAGATCATCTAGATAGGGCTGCATGACATGTTGATGTTGTGGAAAGCGTAATGCATCGCATGTTTAAATGTGGCCCCGTTGTTCTTTAAACTGAAAGGGAGCTTTATATAAGACAAGGTACCCCAGGACAAATAAATGCAGTTTTAAGTTTGTCCACCAGGAAAATGTTGATTTGATTATAGCCCAAGAATCCATCCATAAATGAATAAATCTCATAGCCAGCGTAGTCATCAACAATTTGGTCAATAAACAGGGTCGGTTAGTTGTCTTTTGGACAAGATTGATTTATGTCTTGATAATTGACACATACTCCGATCATGACCTATTTCTTCATGATAAGGACAACATTCGATACCCAATCATTTAAAGGAAAATGGTATACAAAGCCATCCCTACGAAGCTTTTAGATTTCACTTTTATCAAAGCGGCCTTCTTGGGATGGATCAGACAGAGGCACTGCTGGATGGGTTTGGCATCAAGATATGTCTTGATTTCGTGCACAACTATGTTTGGGTCGAATACATGGCATTTATTCATATGTCCAGGAAAAGACATCTCTAAACTCACAAAAAAGGGCTCAATAAATCTCGATTTTTGATGAATAAGAAGATGTTATGATGTATAAATTTTTGAATATTCTTGGTTTAATCGAAATGCCGAGAGGAATTGTTTCTTCGATATTCAAAATGTTCTTTTCATAGTTAATATCATGAATGGAGACTGAATTCATAAAGGCTTCGACAAAATTTGGTAGGTGTACACCACCAAGATTACCTTCAATGGTATATGGGAAGAAGGAATGATGATGATGTTCGTCCCATGGCTCGTCATTTGACATCGTGATATCCATGATGCTTTTGTTGGTAGAGAATATATTTTTGGGTTGTGTTATATTATTTCCACGACTATCCCTCATAGTTAATCGAGGGTTACAGGGGGAGGGTCACATGGGGTTTGAGGTGTACCCGTAACCCCACTTTACGGGGTATAGGGAAGCGCCCCAGAAAATTTTGGTTTTGGACCCTATGTTAGGTTGGACAGACCCACCTATGGGTTTGTGCATGATTTTCGCACATGTTTTTTGGACGCGATGGTTTTTCAGTCCATGGTTTTGGATGCGATGGTTTTCGGTCCATGGTATTGGATGTTTCGGCATGTATAAATATTTATTATAACATTGAAAGGAACATAATGAAAAATCAAGCTGGCAGTTCCGATTTTGGGATCCAGGGGAAAATCTCTGTGTACATGTGTTTTATGTGTTATTCGCTTGCATTGTTTATTTTTCTGTGTTTTATAATTTGTATGCAGGTAATTTTGGTACAGGGTTAAAACCTACATTTGGTATCAGAGTTGTTTTGGCTTCAAGGGGATGCCTTTGTTGCTGAGGGGTTTCGCTCGAGCCTGTGGTAGACCCTATTCAGTGGGAGATCTACAAGATTGATTCTGGTGGTGAAAGAAGATAACGAGAAGTGGAAAGATAGAGATCAAGAAATTTAATGGTCAGAGTTTTGAGTTGTGGAAACTCAAGATGGAGGATCTATTGGTGGATAAAGATTAGTGGATCATTGTAGATCTAGATACTAAACCAACGAGAGTGTCTGATGGAGAATGGAAGAAGTTGGATCGGAAGGCAAAGAGCACAATAAGATTATGTGTCTCAGATTTAGTATTGTTGAATGTATCAGGGAAAGCTATGGCAAAGGCTTTGTGGGACAAGTTAGGGACTTTGTACCAATCTAAGTCTCTCGTAAATAAATTGTTCCTGCAGAAAAAGCTGTATAACCTGAGGATGAAAGATGGAGACTCGATGATAGAGCATTTGAATGCATTTAATTTTGTGGTAAGTCAGTTAGCATATGTTGATATTAAAATTTCAGATGAAGATAAGTGCATCAGTTTGTTGTGTTCTCTACTAGATTAGTTTGTTGTGTTCTCTACTAGATTCGTGGGATAGTCTGGTTATTGCAATAGGTAGTAATGCAACTACCTTGCAATTTGATGAAATAGTCTCATCCTTGCTGACGGACATGGAAAATTTTAGGGGTGAATGTTTGCCCTTTGGCGAAATTAAGGGGTTTTAAATTTTTAGTGGGCGAATATTTTGTATCATAGTACATTTTTACAAATCACCTCAAATAGCCCACCTTATTTTAAGGGAGAGGGTAAAAACGGTAAATTTAGCCCTTGAAATTAGGAGTTACAACCTTCCATTCGCCCATTTTCAAGAATAGGTTTTATTTAAGTGAATCCTATGGGCCAAAGGCCCCAATACCATATTTATAAAAGAGGTATGGTAAATTAATAAAAATATAAATAAATGAGAGGTATGGTAAATAAATAAAGCATTTTTTATATTTACTCCATAAGTCACCTTATATACATGCAAGGGTGTGAACAAATAAAAATATAAGTAAAGTGGAGGTATGGTAAATAAATAAAACGTCTATTTATACTTACTCAAAAGGTATGGTAAATAAATAAAAATATAAATAAACTAGACGCATGGTAAATAAATAAAACCTGTTTTTATATTTAGTCCATAACCCTCGTTCAATTTATGAAGGCTCAAGAAAGAGGTTTTATTTAAGTGAATCCTATGGGCCAAATACCATATTTGTAAAAGAGGTATGGTCAATTAATAAAAATATATGAAGGCTCAAGAAAGAGGTTTTATTTAAGTGAATCCTATGGGCCAAATACCATATTTGTAAAAGAGGTATGGTCAATTAATAAAAATATAAATAAGCGAGAGGTATGGTAAGCAAATAAAACATTTTTTTATTTTTTTTTTCTATTAATACCATGCAAAAAAACATTATTAACCCTAATATTAGTATTAATAAAAATAAAAATGGCACATGGTATTGAC